>JAPYZO010000167.1:0-48937 GCA_030522905.1 Torymus flavipes | reverse complement strand
CGAAGTTAAGCAGCATTAGGCGCGGTTAGTACTTGGATGGGTGACCGCTTGGGAATCCCGCGTGACGTTGCTATTCTTTTTGCTTTTTTTTTAATTACTTTAAAGCGAGGGCAACAATTACACCCGTGTCAGAATCATTTTTCTCATGAGTATCGAACACTATGTTTTGACACTCCGTGCCAGAAGTTCGATTTCTTGCATGCTGCTATAAACGATGCGTGCAAAAATCTCACTTCAATACGGTTAGACACTTGTGTGAGAAGTTGATTTTCTCCTCGTGTGACCTTTTCACCCTCGCTTCGCTCGGGCGCTAACAGTCACACGAGAAGAAAATCCAAATTGTCGCACTAGTATCGAAATGTACTATTTTCAGTTAAATTTTTAATGTCACAATAAAAATCACCACAACAAATCATTTATCTCGAAAATATTAATAATTTATTTACACATCGTACAACTATGTCATAATAACAACAATAATTACAAATGTACAGATGCACTCAATATACACACACGCGCGTCGTTTCGTCTGCAACCGCTTTGACTCGTATCTCTCATTTCTTGAACGTGCAGCCGATGCTGTTTGGTCCTTGACCTCCTGCACTGGGGTTTACATGGACCTGACTTGTGCCGCGGGGGCCTTTGTTTCCTTGAGGATAGCCACCAGGGGAGCCTTGATTACCCGGATACGACGGACTGCCGGATCCATGGTTACCCGGATACAATGGGCTGCCGGATCCTTGGTTACCCGGGTACGATGGGTTGCCAGATCCGTGATTACCGTATGGCTTACCGGAGCCTCCTTGATTTCCATTCGTAGGAATGGGAAGGGCTCCGCTTTCTAATTTCGAGAGGAACGGGTTTCCGGAACCTTGGCCTCCTGAGCAAGGCTTGCCAGTTCCGCGGTTAGGGCATCCGCCGCCGGAGCCATGGTTTCCGCCTTGGTAACCGCCACCAGATCCTGAGCCACCAGGGTACGAACCTGCCGAGCCTTGGTTGTCAGGATATCCACCACCTGAGCCATGGCCTCCAGGATTTCCGCCACTCATTTGACCGCCAGGATATCCACCAGCACCCTGTCCTCCAGGATGACCGCCCGCACCCTGTCCACCAGGATATCCGCCAGCACCTTGTCCTCCAGGATAACCGCCTGCACCCTGTCCACCAGGATATCCACCACCAGAGCCTTGGCTTCCGGGACACGGTTTTCCGGTACCGCGGTTGGGACAACCACCGCCGGAACCACCCTGACCACCTGCATATGCTCCGCTGTTGCTGGTACCCTGACCCGAGTACTGATCTTCATCAGATCCGTCATCATCATCCGAGCCGGATGGACCATGTCCTCCCGCTCCACCAGGCCCACCAGCTCCAGCAGCTCCGCCGCACGTTTTCCCGGGACCAGTTCCGGGACAGCCGCCGCCTCCGGCACCGCCACCGCTGGCGCCAGCGGCGCGATTACCACAAGAGGTACGGTCGCTCAGTGGATAATCGCAGACATTCACCTTGGGATTAAACTCCGTGCCGGGACTGCAATTGAAGACGAAGCAGCCGCTATAATCACATTGCTGGTACTTTGTACAGTCGCCAGGGTAGGGCATCACTTCGCTCTGGAATAAAACGATAAAAATAATAAAATTACTTTGTTAGAACAAATTCATGAAACTGTTAAAACTATCTGTATTGAATATGTAAGTAGCTTGTATAGTCAATTATGTACATCAAAATCACGATGCTGTTTGAAAAAGTTTCATTATCGCAGAAATACCATCTATTTTTAGAATATGCACGCATCCAATTTCATTTTCATTTTTCATTTACACAAACAATAATAAGATGACAATGAAACTATTTTCAACATGAAATCTATTTTTATCATATTATGCATCTTGTTATGCATGTCAACCAGATGGCTAGTGTTTCTATGAAGTATTGACTAGGAGGAAGCAAAACAATGCTAAACTGTTTAGATTGAATCTTATCAGAGATAATACTCTCCGAATCGGAAAAACTAAAAAAAATTTAAGCGGACAAGAACTTACCCAGTATTAATATTTTTACGCGATTTCCGTTAATGACAAAAAAAAGTATTGATTAATTTTATAAACAAGTATTGTTACTACTTGTTAATTTAACCATGTAAAATCAATTTCATCGAATTACATATTCTAAGATTTTGTTCGCTTTTGTTCTCGCTTTTTTTTAATTACTATATAAT
This sequence comes from Torymus flavipes, assembly GCA_030522905.1. Taxonomy (NCBI): domain Eukaryota; kingdom Metazoa; phylum Arthropoda; class Insecta; order Hymenoptera; family Torymidae; genus Torymus; species Torymus flavipes. The sequence continues at coordinate 46,719 of JAPYZO010000167.1, read as the reverse complement.
AATGCATGAAAAATATCAAAAAATTATAAAAATGATGTTAACTCGAATTTAATATACAAGTAATATCAATTAGATTTCATGCATTACGTATTTATGTATTACAAAAAAAAAAAGAAATCGATTTATTAGTCTCTTTACTTTACTACGCCTGCATCATTCATCAAAAGTAAGAATCCATCATAATTATCAATGGAAATACCATGAACATATTTTGTATTTGTTACTCACGTTAACAAAATCAGCGAAAAGGCACAGGCCTAGAGCAAGGCACAACGAAACTATACTGATCCTCATGTTCGCATACGATATACACCACTACTTTAAGTTAAAAAAAAAAACTGCAACTTTTAAAAACTGACTTGTGAACGGCAGTAACGTTCGAAGTTTAATGAGCGACTGACATTTTCAGCGTTGGTTTTTAAACGGCCTTCCCTCCGCAAATCGTCTCTGAACAATGTGACGTAATTTCCTAAGTCTCTCGTCGTCTCTCAACAGAGATCAAGGCTGTAGTCAACAAAATGTACACACACGATCATCGTATTTTCCCGATCTAATCGTTGACGTTGCAAATTTTCCTGCATCGTTAATCGCTAATAAAAGACGGCAATTACGACGAAAGTTGAGGCAGCATAAACGCGAGAATCGGAAATGTGCGCGCACTCACATTAGACGTGACAATAAGAGAAAAACCCGGGACAGAGCAGGAGAAACCGAGGATCAAATGTATATATAAAAAAGACTAATTGTAATCACGTCAATTTTACCATGTCAATTATGCAACAGATATTCAATCGAGATTGCATACACACAGACACATAATCTCCTCTTATACATTATTCCGAGTAAAGACTCTTGCACACGCGTGCGCGCACCTCTCTTATTCGTAATCGTCTTGTCTCTTTTTTCTCTCTATTTCTTTCTTTTGTTTCACTTTGCCGAGAGGCGCAGCCTTGACTTCAGATTGCCGTAGAACTGTCGATACGGATGTTGCAGTTCGGATTCGGTGACCGGCACTCTGAAGAGGCGTCGCAGCCGAGTGGAGTGCAGCGCAAACGCCTGGAGTAAACCGAACGAACTGCTCGTCAGCCAGTAGATGTTCGTTGCCTGAACGACAGAGTAAAAATAGATTTTATAAGTTTTACTTTATTCAAAAAGTTTGAAATAAATTTATGTTTAAAGAATATGACAAAATTTATACACAAAAATAATCTCTTCAATTAATCATCTTATCAAATAAATGATCAACAAGAGATGTATATTTCTAATTAATTCTATAAATTTCCAAACATACAAAATACTTACTACAGGCATACAGGCAGCTATGGGTAGCATGATGATACTTATAGTGCGGACTAAATAGCCACTCCACTTATCCCATTTTGTTAGTTCTTTAACAATAAACAATCGATGAATCTACAATATTATTATAATCAATTATGATAAACAGAGATATTATATTATCATAACATGGCACTATAAAAGTTAGTTATATAACTTACTTCAAGAATTGTTAAATTTACCAATGTCAGCATAACTGGTAATACTATATAAGGATCAACTGTGGTAAGATTTGTCACCCAGCCAAACCCACCAACTGTCATTTCCAAATATGTAACTTGAGCACCTGCAATGAAATACATTTTATGTATTATTTAATAATCATATTAAATAATCAATTTTGATTGTTACAGAAATACATACTAGCATCTGGCCGAGGTAGCATATAACATAAATTTCTTGTAGCAATTGAAAATGAGAACCATAATGGAAGTTGTATCAAAAGAAGTATGTAACTTTTGGCAGGATGACAATTGTCTCTGACTATTAGTTCGTTCCATTCTTTTTTTAGCTAAATGACAATAAATTTTCTTTATATACACAAAATGAATTTTCATTACTGCACAAACTATAAGTGTAATTTAATTATAAAATTAAATTTTTAAAATCTTTTGTGGAACTACTAATCATATAACAATATCAATAAAAAATTTTATTTGCTTAAATTTTGATAAATTTACTTTTTTCTTATATTCTTTTCTTGCAAGATCTTCTGGCCAACCATGATATGATACAGCACGGTTTGCTTCATGCTTTAATATTTTTACGATATCTTTCATTTCATCTTGAAGCACTTGCAATTTTGCTGTATTATGTACCTAAAAATACAAATTATAATTAACTCCTTTGTAACTAATAAAACTATACTAAAAAGGTTTTTGCAACACTTGGAAAATATATTTTTATATAAAACCTAATAAGTATTTACAACACCTGAATTATAGAAAAAGGCAAGGTAACAACTGTTCTGGCCCCAAACGCTGTGAGAGCTATTGTTGCCCACCATGGCAATCCAGTTGTTTCATGTATGTGCAAAAGTGTTTTCTGTGCTACTTCAACTATCTTCCAATCTGAAAAGTTCGTTAAATATTTTGGCAAAGCTGACACAATATTTACAGTGTCATTAACTGGGGACACATCTGGAACTTGGGGTAATTTTTCAGAAACATTTGTGTCACTTGAAATACTTCGTTTTTGGTAAACTATATACATTGGTACTGGGATGTGACTTGGAAAATTTTGACTAACATTTTTCGTAAATATAAAAGAAGATGAATAGTATTCGTTTCTGTGCTGTGCACTGTTCAAACGAATAAGACTTTTTTTCTCGACAATTTGAGATATTGATAAAAAACGACGAAAATCATGTCGAAAAGTTCGAAATAGAATTTTCTTCATGACGCTGGTATTCATTTCTAAATAATACTTTATTCAAATTTAAAAATTTTAAATATTATACTTCGCGAGTTCCTCACTTTTATTGTTGACCATTTTGAAATTAGAGGTTAGGTGCAGAAGACAATATTATCTCCATAGTATCTCGGTATCTGCGTGTTAAGATAATATTATCTTGATCTGACATTTGAATTTAAAAAAAAGTAAATAGATTCATTTTTTTTAAAACTATAAAAAATATATTCTTTTTAGACATTTTACATATATACAAAAAATCTTAATGTAATTCAATATAAAAATAAAATAAATAGCAAGCGTAAAGGATGAACGAGATTTTAAAATTAATACTGCAAATTTTATAGCAATTTTACTTCATTGGTATCATATAAATGGATTCCAGTCAACTGACATACGTCCTAACAAGTTGAAATCAACTGCTTGATCTAATAAACAATGCACCTGCAACAAAGCAAAATATATTTTTCAATTAAATTTTTAACTTATAAGTATTTTAAGTAAAAATTTATATTAATTTATGCAATGATAATATTTTATCATTGAATAAATATACAATTGTCCAGTTAATAATCATATATAGATAGCCAAAATTATATCATAAATACGAACCTGTTCTTCGAGTGTAAGATTATTATCGTTTTTGAATGATCTAGCTGTTTTATGATCAGCATCAGTTCCGTTAATAGTGATCTCGCACAACTTAAAATGATGATCATCTTCACTATCATCATCATTTTGTTCCCGTATATACAATAACTCTCCCACCATAATTACCGATGGCTTGACACCACTCAGTTTCTTTTGAATGCTTTTAAGTTTTCTCTTTGGTGACCACTTTACACCTGTAAATTATACATTTTTCAATTGTTTTCTTTAAGAGCTATAAATATATAATCCGGGCGCGGTATGAAGGGGTCCGTATCACTAAGCGGTCCACGAATCCATCAAAGTTTTTCTTATGTATTTTGACCACCTTAATCCGAATCTGCAATATGTTTTACGCTACAGTAGTTGAGAAATTATTTATTAAAAAAATCGTTATAAACAAATTTAAAACATAATGTATTTTTATTTTAAAAACTTCCAGGATATTCCCCGTCATTTTTAAGAGAAAAATGTTTCTTGGTGATTTGACCAAACTTCTCAAAAATTTTTAAAATATCGAAAAATACGGTAAAAATACGATTTTTTGAGATTTTTTTCTCGGTAACTACGCATCTGACGGAAAATTGGCAAAGAACATTTTTCTCTTAGAAAACTTTGGCAAATACCCTGGAAACTTTAAAAACCAAAATACATCATTTTCTAAATTTGTTTATAACAATTTTGTTAATAAATAATTTCTCGACCATTTTAGCGCAAAACACCTTGCAGATTCAGAGTCGGGGGATCAAAATATATAAGAAAAACTTTGGTGGATCCGTGGACTTTTCAGTCCCACGACCCTCTCTATACCCCCTCCGGAAAAATATGTTTTAAATTTTATTTATCAGTCATTACCAGTACTTTTAGGATTGTCTTTCTTCAATTGTTCCTTTAATGTACTATTCCAGTCTGATGATTCACGCAAAATACCGTTAAAAATAGCAGATATTAAGTTTTTATCATCTCTTAAAGTCCTAAGGACGTGACACATCGTCGTTGCGAATGAATCGTATTCTGTAAAAGGTCGCAATAGACCTAAAATTTGTGTAGTCAATCTGAATGGGACAAAGTCAGGAACCGGTAAGGAAATTCCTGCATCGAATACTAATGAAAAATCAATGCCAAAACATCTGCCCGTCTGTATCTCTATAAGTGTATTTTCTAAACGTCGATCACCCACTCCAGTGAGCCAATGAACAATGCACATAGTTGCATAGTTCCTGATAAAAGTTTGTTGTAACTGTAAGCAAATTAAAAATAATAAAAATTACTTATCCACGAATTAAATCAAATTTTAGAATTCTGAATCGTTTTTTTATTACCTTAAAGAAATGCTCGACTGAAGGACTTAATTTATGGAAAGTCTTTCTTAAGACGTCCCAATCAAAACTGCAGGCCAGTTCCCTCATCTTTGTAATTACTGTTTTGGCATCGTACTTTTCTAGAGCTCGTTTGTAAATCTCACTTTTAGTTGCTATTCCATTATTAACTTCAGCTATCCAACTTTGGTATTTCTTTACTATAGATTCTAAATTAGTATTATCTGTAATGGAGGGTTGAATGTATTCTTTGAGCGACTTAACACCGTCAATACATTCAATAAGGCTCACAGTTTTTGATAAAGGTAAAATGTTATATGTATTAATAGATAAATATCTTTTTTTACATTTTGTATTATCTTGTAAACTTTGATTTAATATTTTGAATATTCTTTGCATTCTTTCATTTTGTCGCATATCTATTCCAAACTTAACAAAATAATCATATATTTTACCATTAGTTCCAACAAAACTGATCTTTATATCATTATTTCTTGAATTTATTACTTCAACGCGTTCGTTTATTTTCACAATTTGTACATGGTGTCGTGGTAACGGTTTACTTGCTTGACTATATTGACCTGGTATTTCGATTCCCATAATCTCATTTATTTGAGAAAATTGTGCTAGATAGGAGCTATAATTTTGCAATTGTGAAGATTCTACTCCTTTGTCTTCTTTTAATCTCTGTTTCATAGTTTTATTTAGTTCGTTGCACATTTTATTGATACTACTGCTAAGGACTTCATAGTTATTGACAGTTTTAAGCTTTTCTAGGTCCACCTTGCACTTAATAAAAATTTTCAAAAAGCTAGCACTACATAAGCAGATTTTCTTCTTTTCAGAAGGCCCATGGGTAAAATGTATCTATAAAAAATAAAATACGTTAATAATTATCATTTTAGGGTTAAAATATAATTTCAATTAAATCTAACTGAAACTAGAATTTTATCTCAATAACACGATATTTATATTAGACTCATTTACAATATGTCAAGTTGTTGAATAATTTTACCTTTCCATCTCATTACAAAATAAATTATTTTGAAAACTATTTTATTATATTTACTGTGTTTTTGATCAAATTCTAGAAATATTTACTTTTTGAAAAAAGTGATCCATAGCAGTAAAAAACTGCGCGGTATTATTTGCTGAATGAAGCGATTTTAGCAAATAATATTCTAAATAATTTTCTGGTTGACATAAATATTCTATTGCTTTGAAGTAATTATCTAAATTTGGTTTGATATAAATTCTGTGGTACAGTCCATGCAATGTCAAATCATTACATATTTCTGGATTTGTTTCATAAAATCCTCTTAAACTATATACTATCGCATTAGGATATTCATTTGCTAACTTTTGTATAATTGGTACAACAATAAGCTTAAGAGAAGTAGACAGTTGCCACACAATTAATTCCTAAAAAATTGTATTTAAAATCATTTATATTAAGTATGCAACTCAGTATAACAATTCAGTTTAATCAAACTTTAATCAATGGATTTAGTAAATAATGTAAAATTGTGTAATTTAATTTGTCCAATCGATTAATTAATTAAGAAGGTTTGTCTAATACATTTAATTTTTTACTATTTATAACGAAAAACATATAGAATGGGTATTTACCTGTACAGGCAAAAACATCCATGTGGGTATATTTTGAAGATCTGAAAAAAGCTCCTCGTTTTGTGACAAATCTTTGTAAATTAATGGGTTTAAAAGACAAGAAAAATAATGAAGGGCTTTCGTCGAACCCAATTTCATAGCTGTTAATACAGCTGTAATAAACGCTTTATCAAATTCTACACTTCGTCTAGGTAACTTAGATTTCCATTCTAGGCAATGCGCAGCTAATAATGTGTAATTTTTGGCGAGATCTTCATTGCTTCCTTTATCACATAACTCTTTGAATACGTTATAACCGTACTTATCGATGGCATCTACAATCTGTGAAATGTCAGTAACATTCAAAGTTGACCTAATGTATTCATTTTGCGTTATGTATCGGAAACATTTTTCATTATTTGCTATAAGATTCTGAATTGTTGAGATTACGTCGGATATGTGTCGCTTCGTCTCAATTTGTACTGGGAACTCAATATCACTATTATTTAATATTTCATTGGCAATTTTCCATGAATTAACATGATGCTGAATTGCATTTTCAGGACAGCTATTAATCTTTCCAGATAGAAAAGTACAACGAGAAAATAACAATTTTTGTTTGTAGATCAAATTATTTAAGTGACTATCAGTGAAATTCGATTGTACATTAGGCACTATGAGACTTATATAAATTTCCGCTAGAGCCTTTTTTTCATCTTCGATAGCAACATTACCCATATTTAGGCGTTCTTCCATAATTGCTAACATTAATTTTTTTTTTATGCTAGAAAAAAAAGTAAAAACTTGCAATAAATACTAATATAACAATTATTTGCTTTAAATAATCAATAGATATTTGACTAATTGATAAATTGTAAAAAAAATGAATAATACACACCCAGAATCATTTGAAAGAGCTATAAAGTCATCTTTCAAGACAGAAGCAAAAGCCAATCTGCAATTCACGATCTCGCTCCAGGGCGTGACATCGTCATCACTTCGGGGCGAATTTTTTTTCCAGTAGCTCATAAGCTCTTCAACAGGTGAAATATTATCAACAGGCTTCGGATTGTTGGCCTTCGGATCACCGGGATTTGTAGCGAGCCGCAGACCTCTTTCGACCACATCGCACACCTCCTGCGGTGGACCACCGGGCTCCGGATCGGCGAGTTTCGACCACAGCATTCGATGATATGCGTCCACGTCGAGGATCCGCTTGAGCCGACCGAAAATCCTTAATTTTGACAACTCATCGAGATAGCTCGTCCGAAGCCACTGTGCACGGGTATCCTCCAGATAACTTTTCAAGCAATGGAATGACCTCAAGTAGTACGTCTGATCGTGGTAAGCCTGGTATGTGAGGTAGAAAATGGACAGTTGATCACCAAAAGGTTTTGTGACCGCGGTTCCCTCCTTTTGCACCCTGTCGTCGATGTCTACACAGGTGGCGAGAGTCCTGTCTAGTTTGTTCATTGCGATGCATCTCACTATCGTTTGCACCTCCGACTGAAGCAAGCATATCCATTTCGATATTGAGAATTCACAGAGAATGTTAAAAAAAAATATAATACATTATATAGTTAACAATAAAAAAGTACCTTAATAGCCCATGAAAGTAGAAAACTGCTATTCCAAATGGAATGTTTCTTTTTCTTTGTCTGGCCCTTCTGTACAATTTCTGCTATTTTTTCATTAATTTTGTTCCAGTCTGAGAGCTCGCTGTAGCACTGGAATAACCAAAAAATTATAATGTTAATTTTAACGGATATATGATATATATTACACCTCTAGTTACATTAATAATTATATTTTAAAATCTTGCTTATTTTAGATTCATTTAATTAAACCGAAATTTAAAAAAAAATATAAAATTATCAACCCACGTCGTATTTAGGTAAGTACCTTTAGTATTAGAACTTATATCTACTAAATACAAAATCATTAATTAAAGTTTGAACAATTCAAAAAACTTAATTTTTTCCATAAATTCTATTTGTGAAATATATTAGATTAACAGTACTTTTCTTCATGGTATGCGTACTCATGCATACTACTTATAAAAAGAAATATTGTTCGCCACACGGGCGAAATCCTTGTGATCGCGCGTGGATCGCTCGGTGCGTAAAAGTTCAACTATACACCCTAGTGACGAAAAAAAATAAATAAATACAATTACTTCATAGATTTCAATCGCAGGCTTTAATTGCCAATTATAAACTATAATCTTTGTTAAAAATGCCACAAGAAATTACTCATGATACTTTTATGAACTTTAAAATGAATGGATTGGATGGATTTTATAAAAGGAACATTATTTCTAATAATTGAAGTTTCTCTATACAATCGATAGTCGATACAGTTAACTTTTATATATGATAAATATTATGCATGCGCAAGTTGGGAAAATAAGCGGTTCTTTGCGTCAGTACTATTCATCGGTAATACTATTTTACACTAAAAAAACAAATGTTAGAATTTGCAGACAAGCAAATTATGCGGATCTCAATTCAAGCGGTAAATCTTGGATATTGTAATGTATACAAAAAACTATTGAAATGTGAATTTCGGTCGAGCTATCATAACTTTGTTTTACAAAGATCATCCGATAGCGAGGTAAAATTTAGTGCTTGTAATTTTTTTAGCGCAAAAAGTACTCTGAAAAAAATATTCGAGGAGAGAAACCGCTTGTTTACTATTTTTTAGTACCCATTTTACATTAATTTGTAGTGTTATATAACAGTTCGAACGAAACGCATTTTAATGACTTTTTACATTAAAGTAGCAAAGCATTAAAACTTGCGTTAAAATCCGCATAATCTACACGTCATAATCTAGGATAGCGAGTAATTTTTTTTTTCTCACTGTAGTAATTACACAACCGGTGCTAAGTACATAGTTATTTTTATTGAGAATTTCTATTTTGTAAAGTCAGAAATAAAAATCTTAGTTTTTGTTTTCGATTTAACTTCAGCTCTACGAGATCGATACCTTTTTCTTATATTTATAATAAAATTCTTTTATTGTATAAAATTATGTACATCAATATATCTAAAATAGCCTCTTTAAGAAATAATATACAATTAATTAATAATTGTTGTTTAAAACAATAAAATGTAAACTGACAGACTCGCCGCTCCATATAAAGTAGGAGGCTCTTTGTCGGAGGGGAAATATACTTGACCTAGCTTTACCATGTATCATTCATCTCGGAGTCGGAGCAGCTGAGAACTGAATGTCAGTTTGAGTTAGCTAGGTATACGGCTAATGGGTGCTATCTTCGAGTGCTAGGAGTATTAAACTCAGTTTTCAAAAATGCTAATAAATATTAATAGTGTGGATGATTTATAATTTAATTCTATAATTAAGTATATGTTTTTCAACTGTTTTATGAGTTGTTTCATTGATATTTATCAGTATTTTTGATGTTCAACGAATCCTAACCTACAAAGAAAACTGTTTCTGCTCTCGTTCAGGGAAAACGTTAAGGTATATGTATACTTCGCGACTTACGTCATACTTCATAACACTAATTAAATAATATTAGATAAAAAATACCTAATTCTTGGCTTTTCCATAGTGTACTTAAACATGGGTAACATAGTGTCAACAGCTTTTGCCCTTGATTTAAATGAAAAATCTACAGCAAAAGTGAATGTAAATCAAAATGAAGAGAAAAAGGTTTCACAATGTCCAGTTGATCATGGAAAAATGCAGTCTAGCAAAAAGAGTGAGTGTCCAGTATCTGATGATTACAGTGACATCAACCCGTTAAATATGATGCCTAAGGAAAACCAAAATCCAGCACCAGATCAACCATTCCCATTATCCAAAGACAGACAAGTTTCTAGTATTCCCAAAGCTAGTGAAGAAGGTGGATTTTGGGTTTATCCATCTGCACAAATGTTTTGGAATGCCATGTTACGCAAAGGATGGCGTTGGAAGGATGAAGACGTACAACCAAAAGATATGGATGATATTATTAAAATTCATAATGCTAATAACGAAGATGCATGGAAACAGGTCCTGATGTGGGAAGCATGGCATGCATCGGAATGTGCTACTCCAAAATTAAAAAGTTTTGGCGGTAAAGCCAAAGATTACTCTCCACGTGCTAGAATTCGTTATTGGTTGGGCTATGGATTACCATTTGACCGACATGACTGGATTGTAGATAGGTGCGGACAAGATGTTAGATATGTAATAGATTACTATGATGGTAAAGATGTTAACGAAAAATACGAATTCGCAGCGTTGGATGTTAGACCTGCTATGGATTCATTAGGTAACATTTGGGATAGAATGAAAGTAGCATGGTATCGATGGAGATATGAAGGCACTGCTGATAATGATCACGCTTGAAAATTAGGTTAAACTTTGTAGATGTACATAAATATTACTACATTGTGTAAGTCAAAAGCAATGAATTTGTTCATCACATTTGAAAGTTACCAAAACTTGAGCAACTGCAATTTTACTAAACTTTAACGTATGTTTGACTGGACAATAAAAATATTTAAAAATGGAAATGCTATGTACAATAAATTACAAATTTCTTTAAAAGTTTTTCTGTGTTTTTTTTTAAATGCTTTCCTGCTCTTGTTAAGTTATATAAAACGGTACAATTATTTAATTTAAATTTATAAAAGATTAGATTTTTTTATATTTAAAAAGTAAAAAATGAGTTTAAAATGAATTTTAAATAATGCATAATTCATAGTTTTTCTAAAACTCGTATTTAATTAAATGATTTAATAAGTTCTAAAATATTTATTAATTTGCAGAACATAATGATGAATCAAAAATTAAATTAAAATACAAATATTTAATTCTTACCTTAAACATGCCTTCTAAGCAATAATGTGTTAGATATTTATTGTTATTTTCTTCCGATTTGTAACATGTGTTATAAGCATGACTTGCTGCGAGCCAGTTCCCTTCTGCCTGGGCTAAGCTGCCATTGCACAATCCTTTCAAGTCTTTGTCTGGTTTAACCCAATTACTGAAGATGCTTTGAACAACATCATATTCGTCAATAGATCGATATAAATCAGCCAGTTGTACAGGATGTAAAATTGAAATTTTTTTCAGGCTAACTCCGACTATTGTAGCGATTGCATCTTGCGAGCGATAGTACTGCTTATTGCAACTGATTGTATTGTTTTCGAGTATTGAAATACCTGACAAAAACGATAATATACATAATAAAACATAGACACAGGAGGAGTTGAAGTAAATATATCAAATTAGATGACAACATTAAATTTTGCAAAATAAAACTTTGTTGAAAATTCGTATAAATTCAAAAGCATACCTAAAGCTTGCTCTCCGATTAACTTAGCCGCTCGTGTTACAGTATCGGCATTAAACTTTACGTCTTTGACTAGTGACAAGATCTTCATAGCTACTGGAGCGAACGCACCCGTTGTCTGCATGGCGTCTTCGCACATATCCTTGAGAGCATCGGTAAGTTGATCGAGCAAATCGACGCCCTTTTTATTGCTGTCCCTCGAAAATTTCTTCCTCCAATTCTTCTCCCTCCTTCTCTTCAAATATGTATTCTTCAAACTTCTGTCCTGCGAGCTGTCGTTCTTCAAACTCTCGTCTGGAACTTGCTTCTTTAAGTTCTCTATCAATCCAGCAATGATCGCAGCTGAGAGATCACTCGCGAACTGACGATCTTGGCGCGCCAGTTGCTCGAACGCCTCGACGACGTCCGCCTGCGAGATCTCCACATCTGGATACCTGGCGACTGTGCTCTCACTGTCGGCTTTGATATCGTGCTCTGGCTCAAATCTCTCATTTAATAGCAGTTTGAAAAAGTCCTGGGCACAAGTCGGTCCTGTCACCTCAGACGAGAGCTCTACAAAACTCGTTGCACACGATTGTCTCGAGCCCCCGCATTCGCTTTGCTCGGGTGTTTGGTCGTAAGAAACGGGTCTATTTGACCTGTAAATTAAAAAAAAATTACAAATTTATCTTCCAAAAGCGAAAAGTTGCGTATACTATTTGTAAAACAATTACCTTCGAATTTGATTGATTACTTTGGGAAGAGTCCCAGCAAAGTCCGCGCGATCGAGCGCACCGCACGCCGAGGACACAACGAGCGGCATCTTCCAGCGATTGATGCAATCGTATCTCGAGTTGTCGGTTTTCCTGCCTGTTTTCTTAGTACTAAACGTCTGACCCTCTAGTGCCTTGAACAAGACCCTTCGGCTGTTTGGTGCCAGATTCGCCATGTCCAGTAGCATCAGACAGAGAAACTGCGCAAAGTATGTGTCGACTTCGTGCGAGTATAATACAAGCGTTGATAATAAGCGTTTAGCGCTGTCTGCAGGCCAAATCACTTGTTCAGTCCAAAAGCTCAGCACGAAGTCTTGGATTTCGTTAGAGGCGTCCGCCGTGCCAGCAATGAGGACTTTTTGACATTTATCTCTTAGTAATCTCTCGTCTTTACTGTATACAATATATATAAACATTATTAGCATATACATTGATTTAGAATTTTCATTATAATAATAAATGAATAAAATTCAGCGTTACCTTAGCTTTTCGGCACCTACAAATCTTTCGAAGATTTTTATGAAACACTGAAACGTCATAATCTTGTACTCACGCAGCATCTCACCTTTCGCATACTCCTCGGCGAGATCGGCGAACTCCATTAAATCTTTTACGGTAAGTACATTGATCAACTTTTGGAATATCATTATGACTGTTTCTATACACGGTACAATTCGATCGTGCAGAACGCGCATTATACCTATGTAGTGCACATTAGTCGACACATCACTGGAGATGAGATAGTTAGCGGTGGTAAGAAATATTTTGTAGCATTCTGTAAGACTCTCGTCGTCTGTGACTTTATTTGGATCTATGAATTGGTGCAGGTACTCGTAATCCGCCAATTTTTCATAGCCCTTGAAAATAAGATAGACCATGCGAGTGCAAAAGGCAGGATTGTATCTGTGCAATAAGAAAAAGTTTATTTATTTTAATAATAAGAATATCGATTGAATTTCTGAAAGACGTTGGAGGGAATTGATGTAATATAAAATACAAAATAAGAAAATCGATCATTATATTTAATTGTTATTAAGAAATTACGTTGAAATGAAAACATATATAATATACAGTATTTGGATTAAAAAAAATTATATTATAAGGGTATGTTATATATTGTATAACGTATAATTTGAAACCTACCGAAACATATCTTTAAGAAGATAAAAGAGATCCTGTTTTAACGTAAGCTTTTTGATATCTTCACTGACGTAATTCAGCGTCTTGCCGATAACTTCAAAGACCTGCGGAGCCAAGCCAGTCTGCCAAGTAAACATTTCCTTCCTGGTGAATCTGCGATACCTCTCGTCCATAGCAAGCGTTTGAAGGTCTACATCTTCCCTCGCGAATATCGACATGATCGCCATGGCCAGCACCGTATTCGACTTGATTGTATCGAGTAAAATACTAGGCAGCTGGAGATGGAGTTTCCAGATCGCCACTAAGACCTCGATGAGCTTAAGGTTCTCCTCGTAAATATGCTTATTCTGCTCGTTGGTCGTGCGCTCGATGAGCACAACGAGGAGCTCCTGCACCATGTTCTCCTCGGTTTCCGTGCGCAGCTGATATTTCGATTCGAGCAGGAAATTCATCACCTGGTGAATCACATAATTTATCTTGTTCCTGGATAGGTAAATCTTAACGGCTACGACGACTGGCACGAAGAAGCTGCTGATGAAGCAGATGAATATCTCCTTAGCATTCGAGATGATCTTGAGTAGAAAGAGCCGCACGTTATCCTCGGACGTGGCGAAGGCGCTACGTATTCCTTGCACCCAGTGGGGCATGTCGCCGTCTAGAAGGTCCTCGTCGTCGTGGCGCGGCAGATGTTCGTTACGTCGTATTGCTTTACGATTGAAGAAGAGCGTTATGACGCCTATGAGCATCGCCATGCACTCGTGATCGTTGAGTTGGTCCTCATCCAGCCAAACGACGTGACGCATGTCCATCGGATCGGCGTGTCGGTGTCTCTCGTCGGGATCGAGCTGGCGGTAGTACGAAGCGCCGACCTTGTGCTGCAGCCTCATCTGCATCTCTTCCTTCGACGTGGCTACGTTGATTGGTCTCTCGACGAAATTGTCGGGATAGTGCTCCAACTCGTACTTCCTCTCGCAGTCAACGATCCGCTCCCATATCAACTGACCTTTGGCTCGGTTTTCGGCGAACAAGGACAAGTAGACTTGCTTCTTGCCGGTGGCGCAGTAGATCGCCACGATGCAGTTGAGGGCGGCACATTGCGCGAGTCGCCAGAACTCCTTTTCCTCGGTATATTTCGACTGGTGATTGCGCATCTCCACGAGCTCCTTACTCAGAAACTCGTAGAGGTGCTCGCGCGCGTCCGCGGAAGTGCGTGCGCCGCGTAGCAGATTAAATATCCTGCCGTACGCCAGCTCGAACAGCCCGAAAGCACATATCTTGGTGACGAGAGTATGCTGGCGTTGAGTGACGTCGCTCTCGTCCAGCTTCTCGACCGCGAACTCGCATAGCTTGCCAATCTTCGGTTTCATGAATTTTGCAAGCACCTTCGTCGAGCAGGATTCCAAGGCCGACAACAGGAAGTACACCAGCACGTCATGTCTCTCGTCAGGCGTGTAGCTACTCAGATCGATGAACATCTCAAAGGTCGTGTTGAGCGCTGCCTCGGAGTTCGTCTCTGGCGCAGTTCTGAAGAACTTCTGCACTTGCTCGCGCATCACTTGCCGGGGAAAGAGTTTGCAGGCGCCGGCCACGTATTTGATCAGACGCTCGTAAATATACACAGATTTAGTGTTGTGCAAAACGTCAAATATGACAAAAAGACACTGCAGCGCTGATGAGCGCTTCTCGTCTAATTCTAGACTTGTCAGCCAGAGCTGCGCGTTCTTCGTCGTCCTAAGATCGTCAAATATTTTGTCGACGTGGGTCCGGTTGTTTTCCTCAAGCAGACACGCGAGGAAAGCCTCCATCAGAGCGTACTTTTGCGCCGGCATGTGCTTGGCTTTTGTGAACTTTGCCAGAATCCAGGTGTACATGCATTTGGGCAGAACATCCTCCGGTGATGTATTCTCCGGACTATGCTGGAATAAAACTTTGACTGCTAATCGATTGATCTCGAGAAGTTTTAGTCGGAGATCTTTGTGATCAAAAAGAATGTGACCCGCGTAGTCGGTGCACTTTTCGATCACGCGTTTCGCAAAGCTTACACCGTTCGATGAAGGTGAGAGCTGGCTGAATTTTAGGAGTTCCGTGATAAAGTAGAATGTGTTGTAGAACGAGGCAGGTTCAATTCGTTGCAGTAATTTTAGCGTGTCTTGAGGTTGGAGCAGCATGCAACGACATATTGACGACTTGAACGTTTCGAAAAACTGCTTGCGAAGCGGCTGCTTCGAACCGTCGGGAGCCGTTGATTGGCGGCTTTCTAAGCTCAAGACGATGAGAACTTCCACTACCTCTGACTACAATTAGTCAAAGTGAATTAGTTGACTTATTTCTAGTTATGATAATTAATTTTTTTAATAATGGTATACTTACATTATATTCCAGTAAGAAAAAGTTCATAATTTCTTTTAGATAATCGATAGTACGAAGTTCAATCGGTTTCTGCATACAATTCACCTTACAGAAATACTGAGAAATATCTGCCATTTTGCGTTTCACAAATTCTACTGGCAATTCTAACTGAAAATATTTACAAATAATAAAAGTTAATGTATAATTTTTATAGGTACATTATGCAACAAGGGAGTAAAGTCGCAGATTACTTCCGCGATGAGTTTACTGCATGTTCGAAGCAAGAAAAGTGGGATTACATGAGACAAATTTTTAAACAGGTATATGCCGCGATTAATGTTTGGTGCACGCGATAAAAATGTTTCTGGCACGAGTGTGAGTTTGGCACCCGAGCGAAGTGAGGGCTAGTATTGAAAAGTACTATTTTAGACCGAGTGTGGAGTTTGCAGTAGGACTCGACGATAAGCGAGCACGAGCCGAAGGCGAGTACTGCAACCACACGAGGGAAACCTATTTAGCCCTTGACACTGAAAGCCCACTGAGCCCTCGATGCATATATCTTTTCTAATATAAGGTGCGACTAATGTGACTGTTTTTAGACACGGCCAACACGCACTTATATTGAAGAAATGTGAAATTTTATTTATTTAATATTTAATAATAATAATCTCAACATATTTGGTAACAATTATCAATAGCATTTTTCACCATATTACCCTGGTCACAAGTGCCACGTTCGCTTTCGGCTTAACGAATAAGTGGTCTTTTTGGCCCAGCTATCGTGAAAAATAGGGGATAAAGGCGAACTCTTTCCCTTGATGCATAATATATATGTATATATACTATTGTAAACTTTACTACATGTTGAATTCATTTATACATTAGAAGATAAATATACAATAATCATTAATGTAATAAAATTAAATATACCTGTTTCTCAAAATCAAGAACTACAAATTGTTTCACCATTGTAGCACTTTGTAAAAAGACTTTATATGAATTAAGATAATCTTTATCAAAATTGCAATTAAAAATATCTATAAACTTTTTTAAATTTTCGTTAATGTTTTTTATAACATGTTCCATTAATTCTGACAGATATGTTTCAGGTAACTTGTCCACAAATATTTGTAAAATATCTTCTACTTTTTTTATATAAATTGTTTGCACTGTTTTGACCGTTAATCCTATCTCATAAGGATAAAGTATGAAACGTAATATTAACAAGCATAAATCATCATTCCAAAAGGTTTTAAAAATTTCTATTGAATCTTTTCCCTGTAAATAAAATCGTAAATAAATAAATATAATGTGTCAACTGTTGTTAAATCTCTTATTACTTTAAAAGTTTTGATTATTATTTCAAACAATACTAAGAATGAATTATATATTTTAAAGTAACAAAAGTTGATATGTAATAGTAAAAAGTGTATAAATAAATAATTTTCAATACTTTTAAGAATAATATGGTCGTTATAAACTCAAAAATCCTCATTATTGTTAAGTCTATCAAGTATATAAATTCTTGGGCTTCATTTGCAGTATTAGTGGATTTTGTTACCATTTCTTCTATATTATTAGTAATAATAACTGATGTAAAATTATTAAAAAATTTGAAAAAAACATTTTCTTTGTCAGGACTAGTTTGTAAAACAATAGTCTCTGGTTTAAGTATCTTGTTATATAAAATCCAATTGTATAAATCCAGACTCCTCATAAATTCTTTTGTACTATTAATTGTTATGTATTTTAAATCTCCCTCTAAATCAGTTAATATCATATTATTTAGAAAATCTGTTTCACATGAACTGATAATTGGTTTAATTGAATCACATTTAAAAAGTAAAATGCAAAAACTTTCTAAAAGTTTCATACATTTTTCTCTATATTGTACATTTAGAGAGCAACACTCATTTAATAGCCACATTCCTACACCTGATAAAGTTTCATCAAATATTCCTGGGAGTTTTTTTCGTTCTATACTTTTAACATCTAATATTTGTGAATATTTTTGTATCACCACCTCAACATTTTTTATAGCTTCATAGATTTCTTCAGTGTATCTATAGTCTCCTTCATCTTCTAAACACTTGATGAATACGTATAAAAATTCTAATCCATATATATTTACAATACTTCTACTTAACGATATATTTGAGCATAAATTGTTGAACACTATAGCAGCAGCTAAACGTTTGTTTTTTAACGAGCTAAGTGCCAAATTAATTATTTGAGAAATAAAAGTACTATCAATTAAAAAATCTGATGTATTATTTTTATTTGCACACTGCATAAATTGTTTGATGCAGCTGCAACTGTAATCGCTCAAAGATGGATTATAATCATCTGTCAAACATTCAAATACTGCATCTAAATAATGTTGACATGTTTCTGATCTTATTTTTGATCTATTAGAGCTTAGGTAACAATTTAGCTGCTGAACTAATGGATGATATATATCTCTGACAAGCTCATCTGAATCACATGCAAGTTTCAAAAATAATAAAAACAAGTTTTTACTATTGTACTGATCAATTAAGTTTTTTCCCAAGATAAGCATAAATTTTCTGTGCAATAATTTACACGCAGAAAATTTCACTCTACTATCTTTATTCTTAATAGTTTCAATGATGTTTGATATAAATTTATCCAAATCAATTTTTAGATTAATATCAGGAAAATTTAATTCAAAAGCTAGAGTTTCATTTTTTAGCCACATTACATCTGTTTCTAAAGATTTCTTATGAATTAAATCCACAATAATGCTGTTTTCAAGCGTACCATAGAGAAGGAGAATTTTTTTTTGCAACGTTTTTAATCCTATGTCATTAGAAATAATATTATATGTATCTTTCTCTTTCATTTTTCCAATATTATTGAAATTTTCATATTTTCTTTCAATTGTAAGATACGGTTCAATATAAAAAACAACTTGTTTATAAAAGTGATTTAAGTGTTGACTTGGCAAATCTTTAGTCCAATTTTCTAGTGTATTCATTGTCTCAACTGCTAATGAAAGGTTACATAAACCTATTTGAAAAGCAATTATAAAAACTGGGATAGTTTCATCCAATATTCTGTCAATAAAATGTAAAGGAGCACTTAAAATTAAATATATGCAGGATATTTGCAATTCACGAGAAAATCTATGAATTTGTTTTGAAATATCGAGAAAATATTGAGAAATGAATTTAGAAACCGTTTTATCAAAATTAACTTTAAATTTATAATCATTCAGTTTCAGAAAAATAGTCCTGATAAGCTTATAAAATCCAGATGTTATTGGATACTTGTACGAATATTTAATGAGTAATTCTAAAAGTTTCTCTACTTGACTTTCGAGCAGGAGAATATCAATTTCTTCCAGTATACTTGCAAATAAATCTACAAAATTCACAAAGTATTTATAATCTTCTTCGTTGTCAGCTTTCATGTATGAATAGCTATATAGTAGGGATATATTTTTCTGATTTTTTATGTTAAGATTTAAGTTATTAAGAAAATACGTAGTAGCTTGTAAAAACTCAGAGAACATTTTCACAGCAAAATTTTGATCACAATTATCAGTTTTAAAAAATGAATGCCACATAGGTAGATAATTTTTCAAATTGATTGGAAGTTCTGTTGGATTTTGAATATCTTGTTGTAACTTTATATCATCAAATAGACTATATGAACAAGACCACAAAAGACCTTTATAAACTAAAAAAAATGTATATAAACACTTAATTCTTTCTAGCTTTAATTTTATAAAATAAGTATAAATATATACTTACATATAAGATGGAAATCCCTTTGAAAGCTTTCTTCAAATTGTTTAACATTATTAAAAGTTACTTTTATAGAATCCATTAAGATATTATGATTTTTCATATCTAAATATGGAAATTTTTCAATTATAAACACACAAAATTTTTCCAAAAGATTGAGATAATGTAAAGACATATTTGGAATATGTTTTAACAGTTCAGAAAAAACTTGTACATAATATGGTAATGCCTTAAAATTTTTTCCAATAGATATTTTTCTAAAAAAAAAGTTAAAAATAAAGTTAATGATTTAATATTATTTATCGTACTTATAATATAAAATGTATAGTCTTACTTCGTAAAAACTGATAAACTATGAGCAATAAATTGTTGAATCATGTCACTCATTTCTGATCGTAAGTATTTTTTATATAGATCATGAAATTCTCCCAAGCCACAAGCAACTGTATATATTTTACATGTTGGTAGTTCTGTGTTATTTAGAGTTGTCTTAAAGTAGTCTCTAAAATGCTAATATAAAAAGAGTCGCATCAGTTAACATCACTTGAGAGTTTATCAGTAGTATGAAATACCTTTATATTACCTGAAAATCATTTTCATTGCCTTTGCACAATAGAGCAGGAGCTATTACTTTATAAAATGATCTTAAAGCATTGAATGCAATGATATCCGAGTTATCATTACACATATAATTTAATAAACTGTGCCAATCCTTATAATCCTTATAGATATAAATTGAAAACTTTTCGATATCATTGTTAATAATGTGAAGTATATATGTCAATATTTTATGAGTTTGTGTAGTATCACAGAGTAGTATTAAAATTTCGTATATACTGGTATACAAGTCCCTCTCTCCTACTTTAAATGGTATAAATTTATTTATCATCATACTCGATAAACATCTTAAGTAAATTTCTATATACTCTTTTTTTTGTGTCCTTCGAGTACGAGAGCACTGAAAAATAAAATATTTATAATATTTTCAATATATTACAAAAATATTTACTTATGTATATAAAACTACAAGTTTCTTGCAAAAAAAATTTTTACTTCTATAATACTCAAGTACAAGTTTATAGATAAATAAATTTTACCCAATATAAATTAATTATTATTTACCTCTTCACGCAAGTACAATAATAACTGATAACATATCGTACTGTACAAATCGTTATCTATATGTTTTCGCCGATATTTGATAATTGCATCAAAAACAATAAACCATACCACATGATCTATAAAATTTAAGTTTTGTTAAATTTTGTATTATACATTATAAGAATATACATTTTTAACATATAAAATAAAAGTTCTGTTGAATCCATACCTTTCCAATGTATCAAAATTTCATTTAAGTTTAGGTCAGTTTTCTTAAATAACTCTATTAATTTCGCAAACGTCTCAGCTGCTGCTACTTTAACAGGCATGTGAATACATACACAGAGGGAAATGTAACAAATATTCTGCAATGATCATCTTTAAATTATTTATTACAAATTAAATAGATTTTACTATTAATATTTACCTTTGTTTGTGTAAAAAATGGCTCATACACTCTTATAAAAAATTCTATAATAAATTGAAGTGTATTAAAAGCTTCTTCAAGTGGTCCATTTAACTTTTCTTCTGTAGACACTAGTATTTCTGTGTCAATAAACTTAAGTAGCCCTTCCTCTTTATTGAATATAACGTCCAAAGCTGCTTCTGCAATATAAAATACATATTTACTATGAATGTTTTAAGTTCTCTAAGGTAAGAAAGTTATGAAGATTGGTCGATTTGTTTTCTTGTATAAGTTGTTTATAAGAAACAGGTTATTCTGAAAGTTATATAAATTTATTACTCAGTAATATCACAATTGAAAGGCAATCATACCCTTATGGTCCTCGGAGACCGTTTTAAAGTATTCGGCTCCATCCTTTAAAATCCTCTCGAGAGCCTTTTTGTCTCTTTCTCTCCAAGCTTTTCGAAAAATTTTCGTCCAGATTTGGATGAACTCCATTTTTACTCTGTCTGATTCAAATACGGCGCATAACGGTTAGGTACTTTGAATAGATAAACAACAAGTGAACAAGAGCAGTGTCTGCAACTACTTAGCAGCATATAAAAGCCCGTAACTTGCACGAACTTGATCCAAAATTCACAAAGCCGGCTGCCGGCTGATAATGTGAATTGTGCGCATGCGTATCCCGGACAAATTTTGAATTCCTTTCCACTCTATCATCTCTGGCACCGGTGGAAGCTATAGGTGGACATCGGTGCTACCAACGACCAACTGTCGTACTCAGGCTCAGCGTCCATCACACAATAACATTCGCGAATTTAGGCCCGCCCTCTGTAAATCCTGTGCGGTGGGGTATATGATGTGATCATGTGATATGAACTATTCCTTAAATTCTTTCTCCGAAAAACCGGTTCTATCTTTTTTTTTATTAATAAATTATTTATAAATTATATTTTAGAGATTTTTAAAATATATTTATGAAAATTTTTATTAATTTTTAACGATTTTCTTTACCTTTTTTTCCATATTTATTCTTAATTGTAACTGTTTAGTGGAACGCTGTTGAAACAATGAACCGCGCCATGCGCCGATAACATATAATAGTTGCTATATAAGTATATTGCAACGTCGTTGATTTTAATCATCTACTAGTAAATTATTATTGTATAACAATTTGTATTTTATTTTTTAAAACGTCATTTAAACCTATTCATAGGTACATACTATTAAATACGTTTTATATGTTCAAGTTATATATAAATTGTAATATTCTATTTTATTTTATTTGTTTACAATTTATTGTTCCCAATACTATTAAATGATAATGACAACCCCTTTATGGATCAAGTATGGGATAAATAAAATATTTTTTAATACCCAAATCAATTTAACAACATGTTATTTGTAATTAAAATAGTATTTAAGATTTATTATTTATCTTTCAAATTATATACAAACATACGCGCATAAACACAAAAGAGTTATCAGTCACATGGCATTAATCACCGTCCTTTTAAAACTGCTGCATGTTATGCGGCGGAGGCGGTGGGCCCCTCGGTGGGAATGGTGGTGGTGGATGTGGTGTCCTCCAGGCAGTGGGCGGCGCTCCTGGCAGCGGTGGCTGAAACTGACCGAAGTGGGGACCGCCCGTCGGGGGCGGAGGCGGGGGGAACTGCTGCTGACCGGCGACACCCCAGCCTGGTGGCCCTGGTGCCATCATCCTCTGTTGATTCTGCTGATTCGGCATGGGTGGCAGTGGTGGTGGCATGCTCGGAGGAAGTGGCGGATGCGACGGCATGTTTGGCATCGGGGGCAGGGGCGGTGGTGGAATGTTCCCCGGAAAACCCGTGGGTGGCGGTGGTGGTGGGTGACCCATAGGTGGTACACCTGCAGCAGATGGAGGTGGCGGTGGCGGCATCACCATGCCGTGCATCATATGATGTCCTGGATGTGGCTGAGGCATAGATGTTGGGATCAGTAACGGTGCATCCGCGAACAATTGATGAGGCCTGTCGGCCTGGGATAGCGGATTCTGCGCGGCCAGTAAACGCTCGGCTGCGTTACCGTGACGCTCGCCCTTTGCGTCACGTTTAAATGCATAGGAGACCGAAATCGGTCTGTTGCATAAATATTGGCCGTTCATCGCTTCTATACTGGCATCACTAGCATCAAAGGAAGCGAAGTTGATAAAGGCAAAACCTTTAGAATTTCCAGTTTCTGGATCTCTCATAATCTGGAAAAAATATAAATTGTGTATTGTAAATACTATTCGAAATAAAAGTAAAATGTTATACATGTACAAAAGAGCTGAGCATGATTTTGGTTTTATGAATTAGTTTTAGTTACCAATGTAATTTGATAATAGGAACACTTTTTAAAATTTTTATAATATTAAAAATCGACAGTTGATGATATATTATTAGTAGGTTTAATTTTTTCTTATTTAATGATTAGTTTTAAGAATTTTAAATATTTCTGATATTTATAAAAATATCGTGCTTAGTAAATAAAAGTTAAAATTTAATAAAAAAAGAACAAAATATATTATTATTCTTAAAGGACGTTATTAAAATTTAGCACGAAATTTTTTTTAAATTTCTAAATATTAATTTTGTATCTACAAAATATTTTTGTTATGAAAGCCCCTTTGTAAAATTTAGTAGTTAATCATGATATAAACATTTTTTTTTAACCAAATTTTATGAAAATTTTATGAATATATCAGCTATAATTTACTTATTTAAAACCATTGTACTGCCAAACCTGCTCTATTGTTCTCAAGTATGGTCTTATATTCAGTATTTAAAAATCTCTCTTGAAGCTGTTCAACATAGATTTTTACGATATGTTGCATTTAAATCAAATAAAACTATGAGCAGGTTTGAATTCATCTCAATTGCGTCTGATTGTAATTTACCGACAATAGCCTCACTTCACCTGTTTCATGATAACATGTTAATACATTATTTGAAATAGTTACTACAATAACACATCAAAAATTAAAAAAGTCTAGCATTACTTGATGGAAACTCAGTGACTTGGTTTTAAGCATTTAATACCTATATTAGATTAATGCAATTAATATATCTTACTGTACTATATGCATAAGCGGGCTGAATAGCTACATTTTATTTCTAATATTTTCACGAACTGTTTGTACAATTTCTTATTATTCTAAAATAGGATGATTTATTCATGTGAAAAATAATTTAATATATATACAGTATTTTTTACATAAAATAACATATTATTGTAAAAATATTAATGAACTAATAACGTACCTTTGGTGTCTGCAGAATAACTCCAAAAGCACTAAACGTATCATATAATAATTTTTCGTCCACTTCAGGATCCAGATTACCAATGAAAATGTTTGCTCCCACATCCAAATTCTTTTGGTGAGTAGAAGCCTTGTTTACACGGATTGGTTTTCCATATAATTTGATCATGTTCATGATCTTGATAGCATAATCAGCATCTTCCTCTGCCATAAATTCAACAAACCCATATCCTTGATGTGTTTGTGTAACTCTATCCTTTGGCATGTGTACATTTACTGTAAAAATTAAATAGTAAATTAGTAATATAAAAGTAAATTCTATATTAAATACTTTTATCTTGTAAAAAAACACTTACCAACTGGTCCACTTTGGACAAAGTGTCCCCATAAAAGGGACTCAGAGACTTTATCATCTAACCCTCCAACGTAAATTGTTGCATCTAGACATAGAAAGTTTATGTAAGAAATTAAATCATAGTATTTTATAATTACAAATCAATAGAAACTAACTCAAGAATTATGGGATTTATTTTTTAATATGTGTAAAACACAACCTAGCTAAGAAACATTTTCTCTTCTAGGTGAATTTGATATAAACCTTTTTATGTAAATTCAATATTAATTAAACTATTCTTATACGAACACTACACTGGAGTTTCGATTCCTATTCGAAATAAATAAAGCCGATTCGTTGCTGATATCAATTTTTATAGGTTAGAAAACACTTGTGCATTTCGTCAAAGAAAAGTTTCATTAAAACACATCTTATCTTGATTTCGCGTTATTAAATCAACAGCGAACTACCTGTTATTTCAAATTGACAACCACAGTGAATATAATAACAACAAAATACAAATACGTACCTTGATTACGCTCTGCGATCGGACCGGCTGCCATTTTCGCCTGAAAACCGTGAAAGATACGCAAATCTGCAGGACTCAGGCCTAAAGAGGTAATTAAGGCCTCGAAGTCAGCCCTCTGAGCATGTCGGTTATCTCCTCAAGGGTGAACGAGTCGCAAGTCACGCTAGCTGATTCGCTTTGCGAGGCTCTCGACTCGATAAGTATCGTCCCTTATGACGTTGTGACATAAGGAGTCCGAGTTCCTCAGTCCCTCTTCGCCGTTATCCAGTCTAAATTTACAAACGCCTGTTAGATATCGTAAGTAATTCTGGACTATGGGCTGCTGCCTGACTTGCTGCACTTCTTTATTTTTTATTTTATATAAATGATACCTATCTACTATATGATGAAAAGATACTAATATTCCATTATTTACAAAAATTTTGGAAATGCTGGCTTTATTTTGTTATTATTTATTCATCAGTACTCTTCGATTTGTATTCATTTTCTTTACATTATTATAATATTATTATTAGACTAGCACAAAAAATGAAAACAGAACTATTTGTATTGTTAATAGTAAAATAGACAAAAAAGTTTGTATTTTTTTTTTAAATTGTAAGAAAAAAAATAGTGTTTACAGGAATAAATTTATAATTAAGTATATTTTATATAAGTACTCTTTTTTTTCTTAATTTACTTTGAACAATATCAAAATTAGAAAATGTTCATAAAACAAAAAAACTTCGTGTATTGAGGTAAAAGGAAAAGTGATAGAGATCAAAACTACGAAATATCTGAAGAATTTTATTCGCTGACAATAACTGTTACAATGCGTTGATAAATCGCAGGTGTACATTATGGCGGTTTCTCGTAGTACTTTTTTATTATTTCAATCTCTACAATTCATTATAAAAATGTCGAATATAAACAAAAACGTAACGAACGTACGTAGGAAAGCTCTATAATCTTAGTTGGATACAAACGCTTCTCTCATTTTTTCTTTTTAATAATTCATCATTATCAAGAACTGTACATACACGTTTTTATCTTATATGTATATATTCAATCAACCAACGAAAAAAATTGCAAAACAGTTAAATCCTATGATTAAATTCATCCACTCCGATAGCAAAAATCTCTAAGCACCTTTGCACACACGGAGGGGAATTTTGAAAAGAGACACCCAACCTTGCCTCATTTTCGTATTAACAATTAAAAACGAACAAAAAGTAAATAAAGTCGTTTAGAGGAGAAATAAAATACAAAAAATAAAAGAAAATACTGAATCGCTGGCCTTTGAGAAAAATGAAAAAATATGTATATGTTTAATACCCTGGATGGAACATTTCATTGAAAACAATATCAAACCTATTTAGAAAATAAGTTATTCTTAATGTTTTTGGTCAAAGCTAATTTATATTTATCAATTATTAAAATTAAAGTAAATCACGAATTTATAGGATCCAACAATTTCCATATGAATCGAAAGTTTTCTTCATCACAAGTTCCAACTAACATTACTTATTAGTCACTGCTACTGTACAACAGTTACAGTAATTTAAATATTTTTTTTCAATTACTTTGTTTTATAGTAACGCATAAAAATCGGATCTTATAAAATTTAGAATTTACTTTTTCGAAATTTTCGCAAATTATATTTCACTTTTTACATGCCAAGTCGAGAGAAGCTGTTGATGCAGCTAAAAATTGCAGTATAACACAATAACCAATACCTTCACTTAGTAAAAATTTCAGTTATTGCGTCAAACAATATACACATCTCATGCCAGTTTGCTTTAGCTGCACCAATTCGAAACAGTAATAGATATTTTTCCATTCGCACTCGTCGATAGCGCGACGAAATCTTGCACATTTACATATTAATTCGCCTTTCCCTTAACGATAACACCGATGACTACTATTATTAGATTATTCATTTGCACTTTCGACCAGAGTCTTTTCATCGTTCTCTCACAACGAAAAAAAGGGTAAAGTAAAAGAACGCGCGGAGCATTCTTTTGCTTAAAGAGAGTTCAACACAAACACGGTTTTCGAAACGAAATCTCCCAACCAGGTGTCACTCAGCCATAAATGGTTCTCATGTTACGTATTCATAACTATCATTCGCGTAAATCGCTTAGATAAAAGTATTAGAAATATTTTGGAGACAGACAGCTATATATATATATACGTATATATATATAGAGATAAATTGAAAACATCAGGGGAATCACCGTCAAATCGTTATTACATTTTACATTATACATATTAAACACGATCGCCGCACGTACGCGCCTTCTCCATCAGTCCTTGGCTTCCTTTCGCGGATCACCGGAAGAGATAATTAATAATGCACTGGCCGCTCACGCGCTCACTCCGCCACTCATGTTGAAGTGGACCCTGAGCATAACGGTTATCTCCTCAAGGGTGAACGAGTCGCAAGTCGCGCTGATTCGCTCCGCGAGGCTCTCGATGTCGTCTCTGTAGGTGACGAGGTCCTCGTCCGTGACAACGAGACAGAGTTGCTCTTCGTCGTTATCCAGTGTATATTTACAAACGCCCGTAGGTACGTAATTCTCGACAACTGGGCTGCCGCTGGACGTCATCGCCGTTGCCGTCAATGTGGGAGTCAGAGCGAGACTGGCTCCCGGAGTTACCGTCACCATCGTTGGTGTCGTCGGTGGAGTTGCGTTACTGTTCATGATAGCGCCCATTGTGTCGTCGTCGTCCTCCTCCTCGGGCGGCGCGGCGCCGGCGTTCGGCAGCTTGGTTTGTTCTGAGCCCTCATAGTTCGGTGACAGATTCAGCATGGAGATCAGATCGTCTTCGGAGTCCTCCTTGCCTATCACCACCTCGATAATGTTACCGGAGTCGGGCAGTTGGTCCTCGCTGAGTACGACCTCTTCGAGGAAGCGCTCCGTAGTGTTGGCCGACTCCTCGCTGGCCGCCTTCTCACCTGTGCACCTGGGAATGTTGATGGACGACTCGTTTTGTATTTCCATCTGTTCCTCATCCTCGAGCCTCATGGCGAGTATTTGGTAGAGCACGTGAGACGGCTGGCTTGGGTCTAAGTTGAGCGTGTTGACGATAGCGGTAACGAGGCGCTGTATGCACCAGAAGTAGCTTGCGGTCGAAATGTGCGCGTCGACCTTGTGCTGATAGGCGCTGCTACCGGAACGGAAGGTCTCGTCGCAGAGCAAACAGTTGTCGTCGTGGATCCACACGTAATGGAAACGACAGGACACGCGAGTGGCAAAGAGCTCTGGGCATTTCGGACACCTCATAATGGCGTTGTTGCACTTGCCCTCGAAGTCATGATACATCATTAAAGACTGCAGCCTGTGTTTGCCCAAAATTCGTATGAGCTCCTCGACGTCCTCCTCCATGCAGCTGCTTCGATCGCGGTGAAAAACGTTACCGTTGACGGTGGTCCGCCTTGGGTTGGACTTGGTGGGCACAATGTGGTAGTCGAGCATGTGACGAACCTCGCTCGTGTCGATGAGGAGGTCGTTGCACAATTCGCAAATGGACGCGTGCCAGCCGTGCTCTCGCTTCAGGTGGTTCTTCAGGCTGACATTCGATGAGCAAACCTCCTCGCAGAAAGAACAGTTGAGCAATTTTTCCTCAGGCTCCTTGTTGCCGACATTGCTGTCGGACGAGTCCCGTCTGCTAGATGAGCTCGTGTTCTTATTAAGCGAATCGTTCGCCTCATTAGCGTCCTTACTCGACGTGACGCTATTGCGGCTCTGATGGCTTTCATCTTCCGCCGCCTTTGACGACTCGTCTAGCATGGCCTCATGATGAACCTTATTATGTTTTTCCAGCATGTGCGCGGACGTGAAGATCTTCTTGCACACGTCGCAGGCCAGCAGATCGCCCGGCTTTACGTGCACGGTGCGCTTGTGCTCCTTCAGCTCTTCCACGCTGGGAAAACTATCTGGACACTTCTTGCAGGCGAACGGATGGATGATCTGGAAATGATGGGTCGAGCTCGCGCCCCCGTTGGAATTGACATTGTGATGGCCGTTGTTGACGATGGTCGTACGCCGGCGAGTCTTCGGTCCACCGTTCTCGCATTTCTCACAGAGCAGCGGTTTATTATTCGCTTCGCTGTCCGGCGCCTGGTGGTTGTTATGCCGGGTGAGATTACCTGGAAGTATCAGAGTTTATTAGTTTATGAATTTTTAATGCCGAAATAAATGTTTCACCATATTCAATTTATTCTGACTGATTATAGCAGGGAATCATGTGTAATTTCCGAAATTGTAATTAATTGAAAATAAGCAAAATAGAAAGTAACAAATGCACATGAATGTACATGATAATAATTTACGTATAATATAAATTAATAATATTTATAGAATCATAATTTATGTATTTGTACATTGAAAGATACAGTAAATAGGGAGAAATATGTTTAATAAAGAGAAGATCATTTTGAAATATAATAGATAATTATACTTTTATATTCTAGGACAAAATTAACTGTATCTAACTGCTATATAATAAGAATGAAGTATGCATTAAATTTTTCAACATTTTATATTGCAAAAGAATACAACTTATATACGCCTAAAACTAAAATTTAAATGAAATAATGAAATATTATCAAATTAACAGCAATTGTTCAAAGAAAAAAGTGAAAGGTTGTCTTACCAGAATTAATTGTATGTCTGAAGTATGCATTACACCTGATGCACTGTGCGAGGTCCTTCTCGTTCAGAGGCTCGTTAGTGTCAGGCGCCGACTCCTTCCAATTCTCCTGGCCGTTCCGATTAACCAGCATAAAACTTTTGAGCAGCGAGCCGTCCTTATCGACGTATTTGGAGAGCAACTGTACGAGTTGTTCAGTCTGCTGTCCGGTGGCCTTGCCTCTGTATATAAGCGAGAGGAGGTTGCAGGCACCTTTTTTCAAGTTCTCGTCACCCTCGGCCTTTAGCACGTGCTCGAAGATAATGTGATCGTGCATGATCTTCCTGTAGCCGAACGTCTTGACGCACTTGGGGCACTTCATACGATGGCGGTGGCCTTGGTTCGAGGGCTGTTCATGGTTGAGCCGCGGCTTTTTCACCATGTTCACGCCCAGCAGGTGATTGATTGTGTCCATCATAGCTCCGTTCTCCCGCTTGAGGCCGTTACTCGGTGGCGCGGCCACGCTCGATGAAGACGATGACGCCGTCAAGGTAGAGCGCAAAGTCGCGGCTGATAATGCCTCTACTGTTGTTGCTGAGGGATAAGGTAGACTTGTCGGTGGTGGTTGTAGTAGTTGTTGATGCTGTTGGGAAGCAGCAACGACGACAGGAGCGGTGACCACAGGTGCAGCGACTGTAACAGCGACAGAAGCAGTGACAACGGGCTGTTCCATCGGAACAGATTTTATTGTACCATACTCGTCGGTCGACGAATCTTCACGCTCAAGATACTTGTTGTTATCCTCCTTTCCGCCTACGTTCGACGGCAAGATGGCTATGTTGATGAGTTTGTCGATGTCCTGGAGCGTAGTCTCCGAGCAGTGGTGGTTCTCCTGCATCTGCACAGTGCGGAAGTTGGTCAGGCAAGTCCTGCAGGCATATTTGCAGGAAACCTCGTGCATCTTCATCAGGTGATCAACGACCTCATCCTTCATGAGGAAGGTGCTCTTGCAGAGCGTGCAGGTGTAGACTTCGTAGGCTGCAGGCTCGATCTTCTCGAGGAGCCTCATGGCGTTGGGACAGCGGCGCCGGGGACTGTCGGTGCTGCGGTAGCCAGGTCGACAGACACAGTCACTTGGGCATTGGAGCACGGCCGGCGCTCGGCCGCCATTTTTATGCATAAACAGTGGATACGCCGGCGCCGTTAAGCCTGTGGCATGGCTGGAGAATGGTGTCATCGGCGGCAGTCGGACGAGGGTCTTGTGTTTGTGCATAACATGATCGTTGAGCATCAGAACCGTGTCAAAGACATCGTAGCAGCTGCGACACTTGAGGGCATACGTGATGTAGATCTCGAACTCGGAGGTTGCTTCGTGATTACGTATTCGCAGGCTGTTAAAGCCCGAGTGCTTGCACTGCTTCTCGTTCTCGCATTTGAGATGCTCCTGGCGGACGTGATACTCCAGGTAGAATAGCGACTGGAAGTGATTCGAGCAGTATGGACACTTTATTGCACTCTTGTCCTCCTCGGTCATGCCGAGACTCGCCTCGAGGCGGCCAATCAAATCGGATACCTCGGTGCATGTGGCGCAGACGTACGATTTCGCCGGTTCCTCATGTGTGGTGATCTTTGTGGGCGTCGTCGGTGTGAAGATAACAGGTTTGTTCGCCATCTGTTCGTCAGGTACTGGCTGGAAATTGACGATTGTAGCGGTTGGTGTAGCGTCCTTTGCTACCGCCGGATCTGACGAGTACATCGCATCCGGAATATAGATGATGCAGAATTGCTGTTGCTGAGGCTGCATAAGCAGTTGCTGCTGCGGATGAGGCTGGGCCTGGATTATCTGCTGCGAGTTAATAGTGGAAAGTGATGTCGTATTGACAAGGGCGTTGTTGGTTGTCGTTGCTATCTCGCGAGGTGTTACCGTACTCATCAGCATCGAAAGTTTTGTCTTTTGGCTCTCCTCAACTACGGTTTTATCCGAAATTTGGATTTGTGGCTTTACCAACGACTGGTTGCCCACTGCCCCTTCCTGATTGTCCTTGAGAGAAGATACTGAATCACTACTGTCAACAGTACTGATGCCGACTGTATCTACTGCTTCCAGCATTCTCGAATCCGATAGCTCTTTGGTCTCTTCGGTCGTCATCTCGCATCTCTCCGTCGATACGTAACAGTCTCTTCAGCTTTTGACACTGTACCGCGTTTCTCAAGTACGTTGACGTTGTTATTATTGTTTTCCAATTTTCTCCTAAGGCCCATTCTTATTGCCGTTTTTATTGAATCGGCCGACTGAGTATTCGTACCAGAAGGTAGTTGAACAGGCCTGATTTGCGGTGACATTTGCAACTTTACCGGTTCCTCCTGCTCCTCAGTGTCAGAAGACGATTCTCTAGGTTTAATTTTTGGCTGCCTTCCTGACCTCCTCGGCTCCGTCAGCTCATCTTGAGAATCCAAGTCAGAAGACGACTGAACAGGTCTGATTTTCGGCGGCCTTCCTGACCTCCTCGGCTCGGTCAGCTCATCTTGAGAATCCAAGTCAGAAGACGACTGAGCAGGTCTGATTTTCGGCGGCCTTCCTGACCTCCCCGGATCGGTCAGCTCATCTTGAGAATCCAAGTCGGAAGACGATTGAACAGGTCTAATTTTTGGCGGCCTTCCACGCCTTCCTGCCATCATCCCTCGTCTTCCTGCCATTCTTCGCCTTCTTGCAATTCCTCCTCTTTTCTGCGGGCCCGGTTGATAATCAACGTCTGGGTCAGTTGGCGGCTGAACGGATCTGATCATTGGCAGCCTTCCTATGCCTCCGCCTCTTCCTGGCCTTCCTCGCTTTTTCGGCTGGGCCAGCTGAAGATGAATGTTCATGTCAGTTGACAGCTGAATGGACCTGATTCCTGGCGTCCTTCCTAACCTTCCACACCTCCCTGCTCTTCCTCGTCTTCCTCCCCTTCCTCGCATTCTAGGTTCAGCTGGCTGGTCATGAATGTCGGTGTCAGTTGGCAACTGAATAGGTCTGATTATTGGTGACCTTCCTGGCCTTCCACACCTCCCTGCTCTTCCTCGCCTTCCTCCCCTTCCTCGCATTTTCGGCTGGTGATGAATGTACATGTCAGTTGGCGGCTCAACAGGTCCGATATTGGCTGGCATTTCCATTATTATCGGTTCAGCTGGCTGCTGTTGAATGCCCGAGTCAATTGGCGACTGAATAAGCCTGACCTTTGGTGGCCTTCCCAATCTCCGTTTAGCTGGCTGCTGTTGAATGCCCGAGTCAATTGGCGACTGAATAAGCCTGATCTTTGGTGGCCTTCCCAATCTCACCGGTTCTGCTGGCTCCTGTTGATTGGTTGCGTCGGGAGATGGCTGGACGAGCCTGATTTTCGACGGACTTTCCATTATTATCGGTTCGGCCGATGACTGGTAACTTTTCGCGTTAGGAGATGACTGATTCTGACTGGACGCATCAAGAGATGACAGAAGGGGCCTGATTTTCGGCCGTCTTCCTCTCTTTTTCTTTTCTGGAATATTGGGCGCAGGGCTCTCTTCGTTTCGGCAGGTATCCTCATCGACATTGGCAACATCTTCTTTATCGCTATCTTTAGGAACCGTGTCAATTTTTGTCAAACACACGACTAGCTCTTTTACTACACTATGTTTCATGCTTAAGTCCGGTTCGCTGAGACTTCGCGACGTCAGCGTCATTTCCTCATCGACGTCCTTTCTCATCTTCTTCTTCTCCTGAACGACAGATTCGACTTCATTGATTACGTTTTTACCCAATTGCGTATGATCATCCAAAGAAAATGCTCGCATTCGCTTACGTTTCTTTCCAATCCTCGACCGAACGCTCAAGCTATCGTCCATCGAGTTCTTCATCAGCGGTATCTGTGATAGTATTCCCATTCTGCTCATAAAGTTTCCGGGTGCCTTTTCAGCATGATTGGCATTCTGCTGAAAAATGGAGACTCGTTCGGGTGAGCCGATTATCGACTCGACGGGCTTGAATAATAATCGCTCCTCGGGCAGTACTTTCTGTGTAAAAACTCTGTTATTGAGAACTTGAGGGAACAAGGCGGTTCTGTTGGCATCGGCTTGCTTTGCCATATTGTGCTTGGCGATGAGCTCGGACTCGGTGAATATTGGATACTTTCGTGGTCTACCGCGACGTTTAACGGGTTGCTGAACAACATCGTAGCAGGCGGGTGAGTAGCCGGCCGTTCGGTAACTATAGCTGCTGCCGCCACTGAGCTCGGACTTTGCGGGTGATGCACTCGGGAACCGACTGCTATCGGAAGCCTTAGGTGTAATTTTGATTTCCTTCACGACGTGCGAATTCTTTGAACCGCTTTCCTTTTTGACGATTATTTTGATTTCTCCATCGGTGATTTGATCATCCGCTGCTTGGTTCGATTTTCGAAACTCGTCGAGAGCCGTAGCCGGGGCCTGCCTCTCTTCCACATCCTTATCAACCTGTGATTCAGATTCTTTTTCTTTGAGGTCGACCGGTGGCTCTACCATGTGCGTCACGTGCTCGTTTATGTCAGTTTTAGTGATCTTCATGACTATACGTTGACGATGCTCAATTTTTTCGTGCTTTTTTAATTCTCGATTACTACTGAAACTCTCCGTACAATGATTGCAATGGAAATCAGCATTAAGTTCAAGGAAAGAGGGTCGCGGACACTTTAAGACTATTTTCTCAACAGTAGGCTGCTTCTCCTCCGCGGACGTGACGTTACCTGAATCTGCGTCATCGGATAAGTTCAAATGAGGTATGTCGAGACCATCGAGGTTAGCTAGCCTGTCAGCCACATTTTCGTCACTATCGAGACTGTCGACCCCAGTCTCGCTTTCAGTCGCATTTTCTGGACTGCTGCCGGATGAGGGTTCGCTTAAGTTTTTGGTGCTTTCAAACAAATAGGTGTTAGTATTATCGTTGAAAGTACTAACAATTGGCAGAGGCGACTCAGTAGCTTCTTTTTGTAACTCATTAATTGTTGATCCATGTTTTTTGCCAAGATTTTCCGTGCACTTCTTTTTCAACTCCATGAGCGTGATTCTGCGTCTCTGATGAACGAGCGACTCTTCATCTAAAATAGTGTCATGAAGACCTAGGACATTATTTTCGGTAGGAACCTGAAAGAACATTTCGTCGTTAATTATGTTTTTGTTAATCGAAAATTCTTCATTTTGGAAAAGAGAACTTACAGTTTCTCCGAATTCGTTTATTGCATTTTCCATAAGGCTTTCATTAGCACTATTCCCATTTGAATATTCAATAGTGTTTAAACCACTTCCTAAGGCAAAGTCAGCAGTGAAGTCAGTGTTTATATCACACAGTAAGTTCTGGCTCAAATTTTCAGAATCATCTATTAATTTATATGAACTGTTTTCATTTGCTTCCAGATTAAGCTGTGGATCCTGTAAAACTTCTTCAATTAAATTTTCTGTCGGCTGTGTATTATTTGAATTATTTTCTACAACTGAGTCTTCATGAGATTCAATTGCTTCTCTAACTATACTCTCGTAAGATATTTCTTGAGGACTATCAGATGTTTGACAAACGGCTTCTTGATTATTCTCCTCCGCACTTCTGAGAGAATACTTAGTGCCGTCAACATTTTCAGGTTGTTTTTTGTCAAATGCAGTGAATAAATTTGTTGTATAATCCGAGACATTGCTAAGGTTTTGTGATTGAATTTCATTATTTTTAAGAGCTTTCAAAGCAAGTCTTTTAGAACATCGAGTAGAACTTTCTTCTGTATCTCTAACAGTATTTTCATTTTCTTCAGCAACTAATACTGTATTTTGTTCATTATTCTTGTCATGAACATCACGAAGATTTGTTTTAAATGATGAAATTTGAATATTTTTTTCATTACTGTTGCTTAAAGGTTCAAGATATACTTCAGATTTTTCATTTATATTTTTTGCCTCATCAACATCAGTCGAATTTTTGTTATTCATAGATGCAGATTCAGTTGTGGGTTTTAAACACTTTTCAATATTTTCAATAGAACAATCAAGTTGCATCTCACATTCATTTGATTCTGGAACAAGGTTTTGTATTTGTGAGGTGTATTGATGTTGTGAATTATTATTTGGGTTTTCAAAAAGTTTTTCTAACGATTTCCGGGTAACTCTTCTACTTTCGATTGCATTTGTTGAACTTTTATCATTTACTTTCAAAACAGAGCCTTTATTAGGTATTAAAGAATCTTCGATATTTGATTGTAAACATTCAATATTGTTGCTTTGTTTAGAGGGGCTTTTCTCGTACGATTTTTTTGTAGTTGCTTTGTTTTCAGTAAAATCATCTTGATGTTTTTTGCTGCTCTGACTTAAATTCTCAGATTGATTGACATCCTCTGTTAATATTGGTAAAGCTGTAGCATTATTATCATCTAAACTGTCAGTGATGGATTCATTTATTTTTTCTACTGAATTCTTTCGAGGTCTTTTAATTTCAACTGAATCTTTAGAAATTGATTTGACTTCATTTTCAACATTTTCTAATGATTTCTCTTCTACTAATGTTTGCACACTATCGACATTATTTTGAATTAAATTTTTTGAAGATCTATCTTTATTCAAATGAGAATTTCTCGTAACGCGAGCATTAGCTTCCATCTGTACTTTTGTATTTTCTTTATTATTTATTCTCTCTGTTTCATTTTTTCCGTTAATGCTTTGATCAGAATTCATAATAAAATTATTAGAATTCTTTTCTTGCTTATCACATGACGATGATTTTTTTGTTATTCTTTCATGTATTTCACTTTGGATTTTGAAATTCTCTTTGATTATCTTTTGTGGTTTATCAATGATATCTTCAGCTTTTTCAGGTTTACTTTGCGCGCTAACTGAATTACTAATAGATAAATTATCATTATTTCTATTATACTTGCTTGGTGATGATTTTCTAGTTATTCTTTTATGATTTTCTGCTTGACTTTTCGGCACACCTTTGATTACTTTTTGGGATTCTTCAAATGGTTTGTTATTACTTATGTCGTCGGTACTTTGCTTAAATTCTGAATCGTTTGATGTTACTTTTTCTATTTGAATAATCTCTGATTTTTTAGAATGTTCACCTTTGTTTGTGTTCATAGAACTTTCAGGTTTATTTGAATTACAAATTGTTACATTGACATTAAGCCTCTCATTTTTATCAGATGAAGATTTTCTTATCACTTTCTTATGATTTTCAGTCTGACTTTTGGAACATTCCTTAACTATTTTCAATGATTTTTTGGGAAGCTTGTCCGTACTTTTATTAATACTTTTTTGTTCACAATCACGTTTTTTCTTTAATAAGTTGTCAATGTCTTTGTTAGATAAGGACATTCTCGTCGCCATCTTTTTTTTATTTGGAGTTTTAACATCTCTGACAACTTCGTGTGATTTGCTAGTTAAATCATTAGTATCATCTTTAACCAAATTAAAATTTTTTTCCTTTACATCTTGTTTCTCACTTTTGTCTGATAATTTTCTTGATTTTTTCTTAGTACGCTCCACTGGAAATTCACTACTTTCTTCCACCTTGTCAGATTCGTTAGGAAGTTCCTCTTTATTTTCTCGATTGGAACTTTGAGTAGAATCTCCATTACTTTCTACTGAATTAGAATCATGCTTTTCTTGTTTATTAGACGTTCTTCTCGTAATCATTTTATTTTCCACCTGATTTTTCTTACATTCTGTGACCCGAATTTTCTCTTCAGGAATTTTTTCTACTTTATTCACCAAAAAATTGTTCAGTGTACCTACATTTTTGTCTAGTGATTTTCTCCTACCCTTTTTAATCTCAGTCTGTATTATAGAATTTTCTGAAAAATTTACATTTAAATTTTGAGGAACTTTTTCAATATTTTTTTCTGTACAAAGCACTTCATTGTTCCCGTCTTCCCCTTGATTATCAGAAGCATCAAATTCTTTATCAGATAATTTTCTGGTTGATTTTCTACCAGTTTTAAGACAAGCTGTAGGATGATAATTTATATTTTCATTGAAATTTTTCATGAATTT
This sequence comes from Torymus flavipes, assembly GCA_030522905.1. Classification (NCBI taxonomy): domain Eukaryota; kingdom Metazoa; phylum Arthropoda; class Insecta; order Hymenoptera; family Torymidae; genus Torymus; species Torymus flavipes. The sequence continues at coordinate 8,791 of JAPYZO010000167.1, read as the reverse complement.
TTCATTGTTTGAATCATTAGATACTTCGTTATTCTTACGAATTGATTTCCTCTTAGGTCTCTGATCCTGATGATCTTCGAAATTATTTTTAGGTATTTCTTGGTTGTCTTTTCCAAGATCTTGATGGTTATTGTCATCTTCATGACTTCTATAATCCAATTGATGTGTTACAGAAGTTTCAGCGAGTTTTTCATTACTCTTTCTAAAACGTGTTTCCATTGGAGTTTTCGCAACTTTTAGTTTTTTATCAAATCGCCTAGAAAGACTTTTGTTTGTTTTTTCGACAAAATAATGTGCAGAACTTGCAGAAATATCATTAAATTCATTATTAAAATTTTTAGAATTATTTTCACTATTATCTTCAACCAAATTTATAGATTTCTTTACGTCTATTTTAACGTTTTTGCTAATTTCAATGGAGTTTTTGGAACACTTTTGGATATTTTCATCTATAGTTTGTGATTGGCTTTTATCGTTTTCTTTAACAACATTTTGAGGAGTACAGTTTACACGGATTTCTTGTGTACTTGCATTACCTTTAACATTTTTATCACTGGTACTCCTTGTGCTTCTTTTATTTTTTTCTTTAAGTTTATTATCTTCTTTAATAACAAAATTTTCTACAAAATGTACACTCTCTTCAACAAAACTGTCACTATGTCTCTCTTTTTTATCATCAACGTTTATTGTAACCTTTTTACTAGTTTCAGTCTCATTTTTGGAACATTCATTAACTTTTTTGTCCGATATTTTAGTAAATTTCTTATTACTAGTTTCATTGACGGATTTTTTAGTACTGTCCCTGTCACTTTCTGTAACACTCTCATCATGGTAAGGAATTCTATCTGTTATTTTACGTTTACCCATCTTATGGGTTTCTGGCTTTTTAAAGTGATGATCAATTTTTTCAGAATCCGAATCACTGACACAATTCTCATTGGTCTTATTGGACAGATTTCTCTTAGGTCTTATATTATTATGTTCATTTTTATTTTTGAAAACTTTTTTAATTTTATTGCAAGGACTTTCAGGCTCTAGTTCACTACTCTCTTTTACAAAAAGTAGTGGAGACTTTTTATCACTCTCACCGGATAGTTGAAAATGTTTCTTGCAATTACTATCAATAACATTTTGTGAATGTTTGTCAATGTTTTGTTTCAAGTTTGTAGAATACTTTTTAATATCCTTGCCAAAATCATTAGAAGATTTTTCTTGATTTTCCACATTATTACATTTAACTGTCTTTGATTTGATAGAAACCAAATCTACAGAATATTTTTCATTACTTTGATCAATTGGATAATGCTTAAGTCTTTGACTATTACATACAAAAGTTTTGGAACATTCTGGCTGACTCCCACTTGTGTCTTGTGTGCATTTGGAATCACTCTCATGTAATTTTTCAGGAAGCCTATCGTTACTTTTATCAATAGAAATTCGCGTGTGCCTTCTACTGCTATTATTCACAATTTGGTTTTTGGTACACTCATTATCATCAGATAAACAATTTTCTAACGTTTCAGTTAGTCTTTCCGCGCACTTTTCACTGTCTGTCACTGGATCACCACTTTCCTTTTCCTGTATATCGCTTCTGGCCTCAGTCTTAGACTGCTTTTGCAAGCGCCTTTTACTGAATTCAATCAGACTTTCCGTGTGCCTCTTGTTAATTTTGACTACGAGGCCACGTTTTAAGATCTTAGGATCGATTTTTGCTGGAATGGTAACTCCAACAGGCAGTTTAATGCGCGTGTCTTCCTTCCCACTTTTTTCCTCTTTCTTCTCCACAGCAAGCTTTGGTTGATGACCCTCATTCAGCCGTGTCAGCAGGACAACAGGTATCCTGCTGTCCTTCAGTTTGGCTTTAATGAGCTCCTCTTCCATCTTCTGTCCCCTCAGTTCAACAGGTTCTTTCATTACCATCCGTTCGCTATTCTCGACATGAAGCTCCTGTTTATTTTTTCTGCGCTTTTTACGATTGACCTGCTCGGGGTTGTTATTGTCCGATGGACTGCCAGAGTCCGCTGGACATTGTCGCTGTCTTGAGCTCGACGCAACATTCTTGCTGTCTGAGCTAAGGCAGGACGACTCGGACGACTCAGAGATGTTTCGGCTCCTGGCCGAGCGCCGGCACGTACTTGGCCCGCTACTGTTGCTCATCGTCGGCATCGTGGGTCTCGCGCGTTTTCCGAGGCCTCGCCTGTTACACACATTCCGTTGACACCTTTGTAGATATGATGAAATAACAGAACTGAAAAGACAATAATGCAAAATGATAATTACAGTTGCAACGTTATGCAACAAGTAGTTGCATAAAATATTTAGTTGAATATAATTCCTAAAATATTATTTTATTCATTGCTTTAAAGATTGATATATACAAAATTTAAGTTTCTTTAATTGCCATTAGTAATAACTAACAATATTAAGATATTATTGATAATTAAAAAAATATGCAATATCAATTTAGTGTTTTAATTTATAAAGGACTTCAAGATATGCTTTGAAATTAAATTTAAATAAATAAGATTAATTTCTTATTTTTCAAAATGTGTTTAGTTAAGTTGCGATACCTGTAAGAATATTTAGTCAATTTAAATATGCATAAAATAAATACATTGATTTTATCTTTCAAGGTTAAGTAATATTATATTGCAATGAATATTAGCAAGCGTACTTACCCTTAGGGGTTCCTCCATGATCCAACCAGTGGTTTACAGTTTTGTACATCGTCACATGTGATACTCCAGGCCAATAAGGACTCGATTGCAGGCATCTGAACATATAAAAATTATGTTATACTACATGTTTAGAACTTTTTTATGTAATACAAGTAACCATAGAATATGCATGTCAAGACAAATACAGGGACAAAATATGAAATAACAAATAAAAATAATAAAAGGCATTTGAAATGTTTAATTAGTAATCTTTTTGGTTTGCTATTATAACTTTTCTATTTATCTCATCAGATATCTTTAATATTACTATTAACTAACTGATTCATTTTTATCAAAAGTTTTATTGAATTGTTAATTGGGTAATAAAGTACATCACGAGACCTTCATCAAATTTTTTTTTCTTTAAAATTTACTTTTTAAGAATTTAATTATTTTGAAAAATAGTTTTAAATCATTAGACAACACTTTAAGAATGAATGCTTATTTACTTTATCTTTTTTTTTTGCGAAAATATGTTAACTATTATTTTTATTAAAACTCTGTTACATAGTAAATTAATAATTAGATTGATGATAGATGATGCCAAGTGAATGAGCTGATTTAACGTTTTAAAGTTAAATACTCCCATATTGAAACAAGTTTCCACTTTCACTGTGAACTAAACAAATATACTAGGCTGATGTTAGAACTAAGATGATTGCATTATACCTGTTTTTTGAAAAACGATGTTTTTGATAGTTTGTAGTATGCATTCTGTCAGGTAACCTAATGAAAGCAATTGAAATGATAATTGTTTACTGTTGTATATAACAAAATCTAATAAAAGATATTGTTTTAACTTAAAAACACAAACTTTACCTTTCTCATTCGTTTTGCAATACAACGTTAACAATATGCAAATCATTAAACCGTTTCGTTCACTAGGTTACTGGACGTCTCATTACATATTGTTTACTAATTTGGGGGATGTAAGCTCTCGATTGCTTTTAGAATCTTCATGAGTGCACAGCAAAACCGAATAACTCTGAAAATATTGTTCATTTAGTAAACTTATGTGTAGCCATTCGTTCATTCACTTGGTCTAACAAGTACTCTTAAAGCTACAGAAAAAGCATCTTAAGCCTATCGAACCAATCACCATATCAATGTAAAGAGCGGATCAACTCATACATCTGCAACAACGTGTCGCAATTGTCGTTTAATCACTCACGAGAACAGGATAAAAAAGAGAAAGAAGCCGAGATCTCGCCGTCTTTCGCAACCGCTGCTGCATGCGGAACGCGCGCGCGCGCCGGTGCAAAAAGTATCATTTCTGTTCTCTAAAATTATTATTGCATCTCTGGCGTATAGTGCATATGTACGCACAGTGAACGGGTATGAAAAAAATAAAAAAGAAACAAAGATTTAAGCTGTCGTTTGGGCGTGTTAATTACGATATCCGTCCTTCGCTCGCTAGCTCTCTCCCTTCTTGGCTCACCTCGCATTTTCATCGTCGTCTTCGTCGTCCTGACGCGCGAATTACGTTGCTTGCGAGCCGGGGAAGTCTCTAGGGCCTATACGAGCAAGTGAACCCACCGCCACTTCCATAGGCGTCCGAAATAGAGCTGCCCCGGAGCGTACGTCAAAATAACATTTTCCCTCTCGCTCCCTCTCTGTCTCACTATCGCGCACCAACGCGCACGATGGACGTTCGATACGCTCTCGCACACTCTAGTGTGCGCGCACACATGCACACACGCACACACAGAGGCATACCTGGCACAGCTCCTGTAGGGCGCGCGAAGCTCTCCAGTGGCATCGGGGCGATTCTATACGTTAGCCGCTACTCCGCCAGCCTGTACGGTGTACCGGGGAGTATGTCGCTATATAGGTATACGGCGGGAAGGGTGACGAGTTGGGTGCGGGGTGCGCACCACTGGCTAGCCAGCCGCTTGCATGCATTACTTATTCCAAAGCCATCAGCCCCGTTAAGCTGTACGTTGTGTACATGCATCTACACATACGTGTGAAGAAACGCAGAGTCCTTGTACGCGTGCAACGTACAGCAAGATGGGGGGAAAAAAACTTAACCTCCAATCAGCTGACGGTAAGGAAAAACTTTATAGCGGAAAAGAGTCGATGCTGCCGTTGCTACTTTTATCGCTGCTACTGTGACGAGTCCGCTCTCTCGAGTTGACGGATGGCAGGACATGGGGGGAAGAAGGGGCATGAGAGAGAGAGAGAGAGAGAAGGGAAAACAGTAAATACGAGCGAGCGAGCCAGCGCGTGTAAAATATATCTATACGCAGCGAGCGAGCGCGACTTTCTCTCGCGCAAAAAACGCGGATGGAGCACGCGACGACGACACCTTTCCAGTATTAAGAAACAGAGCTTCGCGTAGGTAGTCGTCATCGTCGCTTGCGCGATTCGCAACCGGGAAACAAAGGCGAAGGGGAGGCGGGCGGCCACAACAGCGGCGGTCGCTACTGCTATGTGTCTTCGCCGGGAGGTGGAGGAGTAAAGAAGGGGAGAAAAGGAGAGAGTGAGACGAGACGACGATGGACACACGAAGGTTTCCGCGATAGAGAAAGACGAAGGGTGTGGACTGTCCTCTTTCTTTTTCTCTTCCTACGTCTGTTATACCGACCAATTACCGCTCGGTCTCACGCACCATGCATAAGATAGTCAATTTCACTGTCTCGGCCTAGCTTTTAAAAACCTAACCTCAAAGAGCGCTGCTGTCTCTCGCTCCGTGACTCGGTCCACCCTCTGCAATGGTCTTCCGCAGCTATCCTCTCGCAGGCTCTTGTTATATCGTCACGATTACGAGATATCCCACTGCTAATGAAAACTGCACGATTCTTCGGTCTGCACACACACGCACGTAGCCACGCGACGGTGGATTACATTATTACGTATACGCCAAAACTACTATGTTTCTTACTTCTCAGGACACAAGCAATAGTAGGTATTACTAGTACTTAGTAAAAATCCTAGTAGAAACCAGTCGACAACGACGACGCATCGACGTATGAGTCTGTCGCGATGCCCATCAACCGCTGCCACTGCCGCCGCCGCCGGCAGATAGGTATACAGTATATATCACACATGTATATAGACACTAGTGTATTTGCCACTATCTCGCGGCAGCAGCGGCGGCGGCAGTAGCGGCGTGCGTCGGCCCTGGCCGATTCTTAACGAAACGAGCGAGACACACGGCGCGACTCGTCGCTGTGTATCAGAAAGAGATGGAGATTATACGAGAAACAGAAAGAGAGATTCCGTCCCTTCTACAAACACACGCACGCGAAATACAGACACACGCGCGCGCGCGGCGCAGCAAGTATGGAAAGCGATAGCCCATGCACTAAGAGAGTTTGGGAAAAAAATAGCGCCGAAATTCCACGAACGCGTTTGACAAGCAGCGTATTCTACAGTCTGCTATACGGGAACGTCGTCATCTTCGCCATTCCTACAATCCTACCTATATACATACACACACGGACACATATGCGCGCACGGGCGAAGGGCTACATCGTCCTTCGCTGCAGCCGTGCCTCCTTGCTAACGAGAACGAGCGACATGTTTTTTCGGAAACAACTGGGCGCCCGTCAACTTTAGCTACTCACGTTTGTCTGGGTCGGTCCTAATATTGATGCTACTGCTGCTATCTCCTCTCGAACTCTCGATGACACACGTCCCTGGGAAAGAGAGTAAACCTTGTCTTCTCTCTTCCTCCAACAGCGACGACGACAACCGTCGATATCCTCCGGTCGGGACGTATGCGCACCGCGCTCGGGCGCGTGTCTCTCGCTCTCTTCTCTTCTTCGGCGAGCGACCGCTACTACTGCTGCTGCTGCTCTCTCTCTTCTCACCGACGAAAAAAAACACACTGGGCGCGGGTGGCACTTTGCTCTGCTCTCTGCGCGCTCTCTCACTCTGCTTGGTTCAGCAGCACCCAACCCCTCTCACTTCCGACATGTATATACACACGCGTGTGCCGCCACTGGCTGTGTGTGTGCCGTGATGGCCAGGCACTCAAGCAGACTCTCTTCGTGGACAGAGCAGCTCTCTCGCGTGTGTGGGACACGCAAAATAAAAACTACAAACGATGGAAGCCGCGCAGGCACGCACATATAGACACACACCGTGCACGGGCGCGTGACGTAAGGCTATGACTACTGCCGTGTGCTGATGAGTATATTGCAACGATATATAGTATGCTGTGTGTGATTTTCTTCCTCTCGCGGGCGTATAGAGCGCATGTGTTCGCTTCGCTCTCTCTAGCGGCGCCGAAACGTGGTGCTGCAGCTAGCTATGCTGGCTCTGTTCGTGCCGCTGGCTGCCTGCACTACCGCCGCCGCCGTCGCCGCGAAGTAGTATAGCTAAGCTCTCGCTCAGCTCGCCACTACATACACACACAGGCACCAACACTGGTGCAACGCGCTCTTCTTGCCTGCGAAGTGTATGGCGACTCTGCTGCGCGGCTTGCGAGCGAACGCGTCGCGCTCTTGCTATATAGGTATATATATATATACAGCAATACAGGCTGGTGTCTGCACGGCGCGCGTGTTACAGTACGTGAAAAAAGTATAGGTAGCGAGAGAGCGCGGCGACAACGCCGCGCCGCTGCTCCGAAAGAGCCCGAGAAAGACCGAAAGAGAGAGAGAGAGAGAATATGTACACCTCGAAAGTCCGTCCGCCCGAAGGAGTGCTGTATCTCTCCTTCTCCTTCTTGCACGTTTCAGATGTATGTGGCGCACACGGTCACCTACCTACACCTATATATGTTATACTTGCGTCGCTGTTGGCTTTTGCGTAGCTTTTGGGCATCCCTGCAACATGCGCGCCTGCCTTTGTTTATTGTTATGCTTCTCTTTTTTTCGCCATCTCTCTCATATATATATAAAAGTATATCCACATATATGCTCTTGTTGTCCACCTCAGCGCGAGAAATTCGCACTGCAATGCACGGAGAAAGGCGTCGGGAGAAAGATATACTTGTGCATATGCGCTCTCGGCGAGCACGGGTATATAGATATGTGTGTAGCTCGCTCCGCACAAGGAGAGCGAGAGAGACAAGTATAACTGTCAGTTTGAAAATTGGAACACCGCGTTCGACGACAGCACGCAGTACGTACAAAGTGGACTTCTTGAAGTGCATATATGTCCACTACGGGAGAGTATTACATATAGGTACACCGCGTGATTTCTGCCCAATGTACAGCAGGGATTCTCAAAACGGAGCGCACGCAAGCGTATAAGCGCGGGGCTTCAACAATCTGCGGCGGAGCATCAGCAGTTTCGAACGTCCTATACCCATTTAAACGTTTAAAAGGCAGAAAAAGCGGCGCCTCTCGTTTCTCCGCGCTCGTTCGCGCGCGCGGTGAAAGAGTCCGGCCTCATTCATGCAGCGTCATATAGCGTGCGAGCGAGAACTATACCTATATAGGAATCTCGCGGTTTCTCTCGTCGGTCGGACCAACAATTCCTTTATGTATATATAACCACGACGAATCAATCGTTTCGTCACGCGAGAGACCGCCGCCGCTGCCGGACTCTATAGCGCAATGACTGCACGTGCGCATCTACACGCTTGCAGGGAGGCCCTCAGGCTGGATTCTCTCTCCCTCTTTCTCTACATAGCGCACTCATATGCAAATATAGCTTCACTAAACCCGCCTGCCCCCCAGCCCCTCCTGGAAAGTATAAACGCGCGGGTGATATACACTTTGTAGCTCGAAAATCGCCGTATCCGCGTTAATTAACGAAAGTAATTAATTTTTTAATTAGCCGCCGCTTTTAACACCGTCGAGTGCAAGCGTGTCACTTGGCTGCGCGCTAATGTGCACCCGACGCGATTTTTTATTAGCGCTTTTGTGCGTCTCTCTCTCTCTCTTTTCCTCTATTTCTCTCTCTCTCTCTCTCTCTCTCTCTCTCTCTGTCTCTCGCTCTCTCTCTATCTCTATCTCTCTCTCTCTCTCGCTCTCTCTCTATCTCTATCTCTATCTCTCTTGACAGTATATAGTAGCGTATATATATATATATATATGTGCGTGTACGTGCAACCATTGTTCGTCGGGCGCTCGATCGAACGCATAGTTTCGCCTGATGCTCCTCTTCTCGCGCGTCGT
>JAPYZO010000166.1:0-43513 GCA_030522905.1 Torymus flavipes | reverse complement strand
TTTTTTTTAATAAAAAAACTTAGATTATAGAAATAATGTTATAATTTAATGAAATTAAACTTAAACTACAACAAACTGTGGTCGATGCATAAGATTTTATTGCTCTCAAAGAGATGCACCAACATTATACATGTATAAAATACATTGGAACAATGTAGCAGATGAAAATGCTTATTCGGTTCCCTCGAGAGTCTTGACGAAGGACGCCTTTTTCTGGGCCACGCGGTTCTTGCGCTCGGAGAGCGTAAGCTTGGCGCGGTTCCACCTCTTCTTCTTGGCGGGCTCTTTCTTCTCCACCTTCTGTTGTTCTGGATTTGCGCGGATGGCTTCGTGAGCCTTCTTGTAAATGCCTTCAATCTGAAAAAATTTATCAAAATTAGTGAATTAGGCTAAAATGAAAAATTTTTTTTTATGTACATGTAACGAAAACTAACTTTGCAGAACATTACATTCTGCAAATAATATTAGTATTCGAGTTTTTGTTGTCCAACAGCGACGCGACAAAACTGTATACGTTATTGCAGCAATTATAGTTGGACGTAATTAAATTGTTTTGAAACTTACGCTGTCGGCCGTGATTCCGTTCTTGATATAGTGAGAGAACTGGCGTTTGAAAGCCTCGTCGTCTTCCTCTTCGAGGGTACGCATGTAGTTGGCGACGTGCTGGCCAAAGATGTGTTGACGGTGGACATCAGCGTTCAGGCTTTTGCCTTCATTGTCGAAGCCAGGGAATCTCTTGAGGCTAAAAATGCAATAAATATGTAGTGTAAATTCGATAACAGTTGAGTATAAAATTTTTTATATTGAATTAGATCAGAGACACTTTATAATCTTATAGTGCTGGTATAATGCTCCGTCTAATATTTGTAAAACACAAATAAAAGTGAAGACATTATGGTAGCTCAGATGACGCGCATGTGTCAATTATTCATCATTTTGAAATGCAATATAGAAAGTGATTACAATGAAAACATTATTTGTACCTGTGAGGGATGTTAAGACCACCATCAACAGCACCCTTCATGGCGCCGAAAACTCGGGCACCAGTGGTGGTGCGCATGAGACCAGTGTCCAAGTAGCACTTGAAGGCACCTGGACCCTTGTCGAGCTCCTCAACATTGTATTCATCACCAGTGACTTCCGTTGCACCAGTGTACAGTTTGTCAAGACCCAACTTCTTCAGCAGCTGTTTTGAAAAATTAAAATTTTATTAATTTCTATATTTCAACAATATTAAAATAAAACTTTGATATTTATTGCTATTCAGGTGAAAAGAATATTAGGGAACAATTGTTTTTTCTTCAGTTATGTATCATAGCGAGCTGAGTGGATCATCATTTAGCAATTAGCAATAAATAAAAGTTAAGAAGTTCATAAATGAACTTTAAACTTCATTTTATAAAAATGATATTTCTCTTACCCTTCTTGCAAGGAGCAGTCCAGTGCAGTAGGCAGAAGCATAGTTGGTAAGACCAACCTTGACTCCGTATCTGGGGAGCTCATGACTGTATGCAGCGCACACAATTTTGTCACCCTCGATTCTGGAGTAAGCTACCTGAACAATACAAAACCTAGTTATTAGAAATTGCAGCATAATTAAATTGTATTATTTGGTATATTGTTGTTATATACCTGACAGGTAATGTCCTTGTTGGACAGACGAACAATAAGCCTGTACTTAGGGGTATTGTATTTGTTCTTGTCTTGGATGGTCAAGCGTTTACGGGCATAGTAGTCAGTCTTACCCTCACGACGCCTCTTGAATTTAACTTGAAACCTCTTGAAGTACTGCTTGTTCTTCACGACCTTAACGAAACCCTGTTGAAAACAGAAATATATGATTAATATTGATCAGCAGCTTTAAGATTCTTCAAGATTATGTATTAATATGATTGCCAATCAGATATAAGTGAAATTAGGGAACAATTGTTTTTTCTTCAGTTATGTATCATAGCGAGCTGAGTGGATCATCATTTGGCAATCATTAATACATAGGTGGTAATTAGTTATCAAATATAAGCTTTATTTATACATATAACTTTTGAGTAAGATGTTTTATCTTTTCAGTAACAAAATACGGACCTCGTGTGAATTGAACAAGTAAAATAAAAGAAAATTTTTTAATTAAACTTAAAAAAAGTACTTAAAAGTTATTCGATAAAGAATTAATAAAAAACGTCACAAATTTAATGTTAACAGTAAGGTGTTACCACTTAACCTCAACACCCAACAACCTCACGTGTAAACAAACTTCGAAAAAAACCCTTCGCGAACAAAAAGGAAAAACCTTAACTAAACTAATACGACCGACACCCGTGATTTTCGCGAAAAATAACGTTATTTAGTCGCACCAGGCTCAAAAACTTGAAAACCGCACTCGTGCCTGGCAGAAGCTAACCCCATAGCCCAGCCAGTAGCCAGCCGCGAATCCGCCTTCATCATCGACATCGAGATGAGTTTTTTGAGAAAAATCGTCTACGCCGACGGAGACGAGGTTCGCGTCGAAGATGTTGAAGGTATTTTTGGCGTCCAGCGCCGACGTACCATGTTGGCCGAGAAATCCGAAGACGCCGCAGTGGGTGAACCTTCGGTAGCGCGGCTCTCGCGCAAAAGGAACCTTCTTCGTTCATCGTGCCGGAGGCGCGCATGCGTCTTTTCCCCTCGTCGTGGCAGCAGCAGCGGCAGCGGCGGCGCTAGTTATCAGCAGTCAGCGCGCGAGTAGCTTAAAAAAGAACAATTTGCCGGAATTCGGCGTGTCACGTGGCAGGCGCGAAGTTTTTGAATCGTTTGTTAGGATTTATTGTATTTGGCACGTAGTTAGTTTTAGTTTTAATAAGATAGCTGTTATCAAAAGGAATATCTTTTAACATAAATTGTTATTGTTGTTTAAGATAAGTTGTTATCTTCACAGTTTAAATTAAATAGTTCAGTGCTACGACAAAAACGAGCATTTTTTTGAAGTTATTTAATTTCGAAAAAACAGAACTTTCTTTCCTTACTAAGTATACCAAATTTATAAAACAAAAGAAAAATAATTCGCGATAAGCTTATATCGGATCGGATTAATAAATTCGTTCATTTAATTGTTAAGTTCATTTCATGTTATTTAAATTTATTTTAAAGTTTTTTTTAAAGTTATCAAACAATTAAAAATAAATAACAAAAAATACGTGAATGTTGGTAAGTATGTAGGTTTATCATGTAACTGTATTTGGGATTTGAACTATATCTGTAATTATTAATAAGACAAAGACTTTTATTACAAAATATGCATATCTTTTATTAAAAATTCAGTGACAAACATATCTTTACAAATTTCAACAAATATGAGGTATATAAAATGTAAATAGCATTTAAAAATAAAAAAATTTATGTTTGGTTAAAAGAAAGTTTAACGTTTATATTACACGAAGCAAATTGTGTCACCAAGAATCTAAAAATGTAAGGAACATCGATTTCGCCGAGAATTCCTTTTTCTCCACATAGCCGACACTTCGATCTTCGTTCTCCAGGACCCACTTTATTTACAGCTAATTCCATAACTGGGCCGATCAAGGTACCGCACTTTTTACATACTACCGCCTGAAAATAAAAATGAATATTTATTTTCTTGTCTAAAAAGCGTTTAAAAAAATAACAGAACTGTATCAAAGTTTACCGTGAACTTGTCTGAACAATGGAATAATCGGTCCTGGAGTAAATAGGAGCAACCGTGAGATATTAAGGAATCCCGTTCCATCTCACCGAATCTGACACCACCACCTCTTCGTCGTCCCTTGATAGGTTGCCTAGTTAACGAATCAATTTTCCCAGTACTTCTCACCTATAATAACATAAAATAATATTTCTATAAGACTGATAGGTTCTATCTTTTTTCAACTTTTAAAAAATATCTGAGATAACGAACCTGCCACTTGTCTGACACCATGTGACGAAGCCTCTGATAATGTACGACCCCGAAAAATATGTCGGCTTTCATTTCAGTTCCATCTATGCCCGAGTACATTCTCTCTGTGCCATAGTAATTGTAACCGCCTTGCTTGAGAAGTTTTCCAAAATATTCGACCGCGGTATCCTCCTCGTTAAATCTGAACGGGGTCGCGTCGTGCACCAATCCGTGAACAGCTGCTGATTTACCAGCCATGATCTCGATCATCATAGCTAAGATAGAGTAATTAATAAATATTGAAATCATAAAAAATAAACAATTTTATAAATGTGTACATATGTAAACTGTTATACCAATTGTCATCCGACTAGGGAAACCGTGAGGATTAAACACTATATCTGGGATGAGGCCAGTTTCTGTAAACGGCAAATCTTCTGCGGGCCACTTTTGCGAGCAAATACCTTTTTGTCCTGCTCGAGATGCGAATTTGTCACCGACACTCGGATTACGCTATAAACGATTGTCAAAAATTATAAGAACAGTTGGTAAAATAATTTTGGATATTTAAGAGTATGTAACAATTACTAAAATGTTATTTTACTTACAGGAACTCGATAAGTTATGCAAACTTTACGATTATTCTGAGTATGGAACGATCCACAGAACTTTACATTATCTACATAAGCAATTTCCGGCCCATGATAATATTCTGTTTTATATGCCTTTTCGTCTCCATTGTACATGCTGAAATACATATCAAATAAAAATTAAAGATATTGATATAAATTAATTGCCTTGAAACATGTGCTGAACTCCATTTTATAATGAGATTAATCGAACCGGCACTTTGGTGGAGTAGCGGAACTGTACGCGGTTAAAAATAGTTAAATGGGGGTGACCGCGGCAAATCTATGCAACTTCGGCAATCGTTTAGGTAAGTTTTCGCTCTCAACAAAGTGTTTGTTATAGGTGGCTTGAATTTTTTCGATTTTTTAAGCATACGAAATGTGACATAAATATCTAAAACATATCTAAACCCTTTTGGGTTTCTACGGTACGCGCCCACCGCCTTGGCATGGGTGCGTTTGATCCTAAAAACACCCTTCTTTATAACCCCGCACTATTCCTACATTCGCCCAGGGTTTGCGCTTGCACACGTCTCTCCTATGGTGTGGGAAAACCTCAATGCCTCGAGGGAAAAACCCACACCAGAAACAGCGGGCAGAGGAGTCAAACTTGAGTATGTTATGCACAGAAAACAAGCTTAGGTTATCCTCCCCCGCCTGCCGGCTAAACACTATTCATATTCTATCTGCAGGTACGACAGAGCGGTTGCCTCCAAGTGTTTAAAACTGACTATTTTTGTTACTTGGATGTTCACTCTGCCATTCGCCCAGAAAGTCCATTAATAGGCCGGCTGCGAGCCGCGGTCTTACCGAGGCACATGATCAATTTTTTTTTCATCCGAAAAAAAGTCAGAAGTGCCCGGCCGGGAATCGAACCCGAGTCTCCCGGATGGACGGGAGGCCGGGCTCTTACCCATGAGCCACCGCGGCTCAGTTTGTAGTTAATATCAGATTTTATAAAAATAGAATGGCCATTAAATTAACTTTCACCACCATAACTACATATTTACTTTAAATTTAGTAAGTGTCGCTTTAAATAAAAAAGATAAGATGTTACCAGTAGTAGGGATCGCCCTCTTCTAAAATGGTACCAGGATTTGGCAATCCATCAGTATCCAATTTTTTTGATAGTTCTGGCTTTTTGGGATCCCTGGAAAAGTAATCTGTTTGATTTTTCAATTCTACAAATTCTGATTTATAAATCATTCCGTGAGCGAAGCCACGTTCATATGCTGATTTATTAATTATCATAGCATCTTCCATGTCATATCCCTGAATAAAAAGACATAAATTACTATTTTTATATTTTAATACGATATTTCAAATGCGTAATGATTTTTTAAAAAGCTTTTTCAACATACTGTGTAGGAAATTACAGCTACAATTGCATTTGTACCCATAGCAAATTCATCTAAATTAATATGATCGTGGTGTACTGGTCGAAATAGTGGTGTTGACGGAGTTTGTAATCTGTACAATTTTGTTTCTGATTGTTGTTGCCATGTGAGACATGGAGTACCCATTGTTTGCTTACCCATCTGAAATCATTTTATTTATTAAAATTAACATTGCAAAAGGAAACTATCAATATTTGACATTTATTTTACCTGACACTGGTACATATTTCTCGGACTTTGGTTACAATCTGGCATTGGGATTAGGGATGCCAGATTGCTGAGAAATGCTGTCTTTGACAGTTCTTGATGGGTAGTCATCTGAAATATCAAAATATTTGGTTATTTACCTATTAATTTATAGAATTTTTATATGAACAAAATGATTAGAAAAATAAATACCCCTTCATACGCTTCCTCCGGTGTCACACAAACGTTCAAATATACTTGTTCAAATGTACCTATTAATTCTACTTTGTTAACAGATAAATTTTTTACAGGTCTCATCATCCTAGTAGGTCCAGTGAAGAGATAAACACCAGGATATTGTGCTGGCAGATTTTTTTTCGGTACCAGAACGATTTCCATTGTTGGTGGTACCTATAAAGAAAATAATACAATAATTTTTATTTGAGTAATAATCATCAATAACTAAGTATTTCCTTCAATTTGAACTCACTTTTTCATTAATCTTTAGTACTCGCAATTTGTCAATAACTCTTGCTACAATATTATCTTCAATTAAACCTATAACTCTGCCATCCAACATTACTGTATAAGAATTAATCCAATCGTCTGCTATGGACATAGGTAACATGCCTAAGTCTAATAAGATACTAGGTATGGCATCTCTTAACTTTGGATCTGGATGCTTTGTTACTATGCAATTCATTGTCAAGTGATTAAGTAGACCACACGGTGCACCATCAGGAGTGTGGACAGGACAAATGAATCCTATATATGTGTAAATACATTTTAGATACATGAACATATTTTTAATAGATTGTATAAACAAGATTACAATAATAGATTAAATAATTCATTACCCCAAGCATCAGGTAGCAATTGTCTAGCCTCAGTTGTTCTCATTTCTTGGAAAAATGAACCTCTGTGTATCGCTCTGAAATGACTCATATAACGCATCCTGTTAATATTTTCAGCGACTATTGTCAAACCATTACTTTGCATAAGTCCCAAGCCAGTTTGTGACCTTAAATTACCAGTAGATAAAAAGTTCTCCATTTGAGAATCAAGTGAGCCACAACCTTTTAATGCGTTTAGCATTTCCTCTAAAATTAAACCAGTTTATTGAAATTAATCAAGAAATACTATTCAAAATCAGAGAAATTAATTGTTATACTTACGAGCAGTCAAAGTAAAATTATTGCCTGTATTTTTTGCTCTTCTTGTAATGTTAGCTTTTAATCCCACTAGCCATGAGTACAGTTTCTCTTTAATAATTTGCAAGTATAAATGTCCACCCAACAAACACTCTTGCATCATTACTGCATCTGCACCTTCAACAACACATTTATTATCAACTAATACAAACAGTTTTTTCACCATAAAACAAAGTAAATGAAATTTATCAACAGGATCATCAAGATGAATAGCTAGACAATGTCTGAAAATATTTTAAGCAAATATGTTAATTTTAATATTAATACATTATGTTAATTTTTAGTGAAGGCATTTTGCTTACTTAATTATAAAATCACAAACTTCAATATCTGTGGCATTTACAGGAAGTTCATAGAACTTAATTCTAAAATGTCTACCAATGAATGCTTTACATTGTTCATGAGAGTGTAAATCTGTTTCATGACTCAGTCTCATCATATTCAAAATACAATTTTGATAGTAGACATCGTTTTCACAGCCACTAATTAAAGAGTTGTAAATAAATTTATCAGAAACATTCATCAAACACTTTAACATTAAAACTAATGGTATATAGTATAAAACTTTTTTATAAGTGAACTGTAATTGTGCTGTTCCATCAGTGACATAGTGCAGTGTAATAGTCTATAAGCAGGATTAAAGTCATTGTTTAATGTAAATTCAATTATTTCTTAGTAATATTATTTAAAGAAAAATTTTAAAATCTTACTGATGCAGTATTGTCATCCCTGACACTTCTTAATAAAATACCTAAATCACTGTACTGATTTCCTCTTTGTTTCCAGGTTGATCTTTTGATTGCAATAGGATAATTTCTCCTTGTTAATAATAGCATTCTTATAAGGCGTTCATGTCCTTTCACTATAAAGTAGCCACCCCACTCTTGCTCATGTTCTTTAAGTTTGACTAATTGCTCAGGACTTAAATTTTGCAAATGGCACCTGTTAGACTAGATAAATATAGCATAAATTCATGTAACTAATATCAATCTAAATAAACACTACAACAAATTATAACAAAATGATATTAAAATGTTAAAAATTACCTTAACCATAATTGGGATTTCTCCTAAATTTTTCTCGATTGTTTCTCGTGGCCTACCATTAACTGACCAACTAACTTTAACATTCATTTTTCCTTTATAAGTAGCAGCTCTCTGTCTGCATTCAGTAGGATATACTTTGTGATTTCTCGCACCAATTGTTCCCATGGGGATGGTTGGTGGCTCAATATTTACATCCTCTACTCTTAATTCTACTCTATCACCATTTGCCAAAGTTAAATACACTGGAAGTAGAGTTTTCATAGCTTCTGCAAGACCAGTTTCAGTCATGTAATTAAATGAATCTATGTGAGGAGCTCCTAGCCTCTGTAAAAGCTGGAAAAATCGTGAAGGTCAGATATAAACGAGAGTGTATGCATATAAATAATTCGAATATCAAGACTTACAGGATTTTGTTTGGGGGCCGGTATCCCAAAATTTGGCGAAGTATTTGTCAACTTTGGTTCAATCGACAATTCTTTTTCTTTTCTTTTCCCCATGTTGATTGCATCTTTTTCTTTTTTCATGTTGAATGATATTACTGAATTATTTTAATTCAACTTAAAGCGCAAAGAAAAATTTGAAAACAGTAATATTTTTTTCATAAAAACACATGGGCTACACATTTCTTAACGCACGCGTGACATGCGTTCCGTTAGGTTAGAATCGGCAATTACATTCGGCAAAGTATACTCTCAATCATCACACGTGTTCGGCGAGTAATCGCTCTGTCTCACTCAGATACACTGTCTTGACTCTTGAGCACAGGTGATGTTTTTATCCTTTTGGAGCTCGCTGTTGAATTTTAAAAATCTTCTTGTCTATAGTACGTTTGTCAATATTAATTTTTTAAGACATTCTACAAAATGCTCAGCGGTGAAGCTGTGCCGTAGTATAATAAGTACACTGGGGGCGCATATATACAAGCTGGCAGTACGTGCGACTGCGTGCGAGGTGTGCATTCAAATTGCGGGTACCCGATCAATGACAGCTCCGTGGTATCCGATCAGTTCAGAACTTCAGAAGTTCTGGACCATTATACTACAGTAAATTGTAAACATTCCGTGATCTGTATTGACATCCAATATATATGCATAACAATAGCTACTTCTAAAGAAATGAAATTGCAGATTAAATTGACTTTCATAAAATGAAATTTTTTAGTACTTATTTAGAATCTATTTTTATCACGAAATCGCTTCTGCGCGCTTCCGGGTATGTCTGACATGAAATAAATTGAATCCTGTAGCGCATACCGCAAAATTGCACGATTCCTCCGGAAGCGCATTACAGCAAATGAAGAGCGATACCTACACAGCAGAGTATATAATTGCACGACTTCGGCTCGCCTGCATTCTGCACTTGCGGTTAACCAAAATATATAGTTATTCAGGCGCTTCATCAATCCGTCTGTATAAACATAGATTACGACTGTAAAATAGATTTTTTATTTAAAAACTCAATTTATGTATTTCTCTATAGAAAAATTACACAAAAAAAGACCCACCTGTCTAACAATCTTTATATATTTGACGCGCTGAATTAGAATCTAAAGTTCATTAAGCCCACAGATTTTGCGTGAATCACAAAAAAATAACTGAAAATAGCGGAAAATAGCGAAAAATCCCATTAATGAGTATGAGTAAATTCGGAAAAATTTTTCTGAATTGAATCAAGTCTTCTTGTTACGACGCGCTGAACGTCAAAATACATAAAGATAGGTGGGTCTAATTGTCATATGTTAAGACCACTTCTTTGTGTGCCGATGTAATTATGTTATATTTTTATTACTTAATTTCCAGTGGTACTTTTTTCGAAAATTGCTCCAAAGTAAATTGCTCCAAAGTAAATTAACTTACATATATTTTACTAATTAAACTATAAAGAAACATAGTATTGTTGAGCTAATCACAAATAATTAATATATACCTACGGATTTTCGTTGGCTGATGCTTCGAAAAGATACCAACAAGAAAACCGCTTCGAAAGGTACAAGTTATTGTTATTATTTCTCATGGATAACGCTCACTTGTAAATGTTGTACCTTTTTAGATATTCAGATCATTAATTTAAATTCTATTTTAATATAGTTTCGGAAATTCGACTTGAAACATCTATACTTCTTAGCAGATACCGATTTGGTGCCTTTTCAAAGCGAATTCCAATTGTTGGAGCGCCTATATTCTTTTACGAAGCCGAGAACTTTGACTAACATCTTCAACAGTTTGCTTTATCGAACGAATATTCATTATACAATATAATTAAATCGAAACTCTTACTCAAAAATTATCATCCTTATCCTATACGCACCATTCCTCTCTTATAAACCCCCAAAAACCTCTACTTTTCCAAACCTCGCGCTCCTTCTCGCTCAACACGGACGCTCCCTCCCTTACCACCGCCCCCATAATCGGTCTCTCTCTCTTTCACCGTATCCTAATAAGGAGAAGGGCGGCGGACACTACGCACAGTCTACCCGCAGGCTTGTCTTCCTCCACATAGGCCCGTGTGTGCGTGCGTGTGTGATGCATTTTCACGTGCGCCACGCGATGTCACACCGCACTGGAGTATAGTAGTAGATAGTAGCCCGGCTCGCGCACGCGTGCGACGGGCGGAGAAAGAGAGAAAGAAAGACACGCGTATACCTATATACTGCTCCGAAACAAAACGAGAGGAGGAAGGAGAGATGCGGGGGCGCAGGGACGGAGCGCGAGGTGGTGAAACCTGCGGGGTTGGGGGTGGCTCGCAGCACGATTGGTTTTTGATGGGTGCACTACGGATGGTTCTGGTTTCAATGTGGAGTGTTGGAGGGAAGTGCGTGATGTTTTTCTGTGTTTTTTTTTCTGGTAGTTAATAGCATAGGATTTTCGCATGGGTCTCTTATGAAAAGAATAGCGGTAGGTGAATCTCTATAAAACAATCTGATTCGCAGCTATATTATGAAGTTTTGTTTATTTGTGTTTTGTAGTTTAAGAGAAAACTATACTAAAATAATCCAATGTACATTGATGGATCTTGAAAATATATTAAAAAATTTCTAAAATAAATGAAATGTACACTTATTTGCTTACATTAGAATGCGTGAATTGCAAGTCGGTAGTTTTATTACATTCAAAAATAACATCGCGAGTATCGATTTCAGCGCACGACGAATATATACGCGACCGTTCGACGCGCGTTACAATTCAGCGCATCTCTCTTTTTCTCTCGCGTTATTTCACACTTTTACGTCTCAGTTTTTCCCTCTTCGTGAAAACACGAGCGAGTGAGCATAATGGACTCTCTTTCTCTCCCTAGCCTTCGATAACAGATCTCTAACGGTCTGACAATTACCTCGAGTTGATTAACGTGCAAATGTAGCTCATTTCTAAGCGCTCTGCATACATTTTAGTACACACTGTAGTACACTTTCCCGACTATCAAATTTGTCTTTACGCTCGGTTTATCCCAATCTACTTACTGTACTATATACTGCGCGCTATTAAGCAGTACTTTCACCGAATTAAAAATAATTTCGATACTTCCGAAGACCGCTTTAAGTGGTGCACTTTGATTTTAATTATTTAATCGGTTAATTCAGTCACGTAGCACGAAATGGGCCTGCTCCAGTTTAACCACACCAAGGCACTAATTAACGGTGACAATAATTTAAATGTAAAGAGTGATTTTTGGATTCACAAAGTGAATGCGCTTTATTTATTTTTTAAAATAAAATTTGTATCACTTTGTATGAATGTTTCGCAAGTGAGTTCGTAGAGCCGTGAGAATAAGAATAGAGCATTTATTCTATTATAAGTTTAATTAACATGTAATATCGTTTAATTTTTATTAACAATAATTATACATATACTCTGACCTGGTTTTCATTTATGTTCGCGCAAACCCTTACAGATTCAATCCAAGAGCTTGAAATTCCACCAGTCGACGAAAACAACGCTATAAAAAACCAGTTCAATTCCCAGGGAAGGACGTGTGCGAATCGTATAAATTTTTGTATTGAAATAAATGCATGTACTATAGTATAGAAATATATTTTTCAGAATTAAATGAAATAATTGTTATACCATAAGATGAAAAATATTGTATTCTGGAACAATACTTGAAAAATTAATAAGTATAAATTAATGTTTATTTAGGAATTGTCCATACTATAATGTTCCTGTAACCATATATGAACTGTTCAGAATCCCTTACACCTATTAAAATAAAAATTCATGCTAAATTTGTAGCAAATATCAAGAATTTTTTTTTATACAAAAAAAGCAACAACTTTTGTTTAAAACATCAATCTCCCTCTTTCTTACACATACAGAAACGTATAAGCTGCCATTCACCACCCCCGTTTGGCGCACACACCACACCTACACTATCAACGCCACGGGCACCGCCTACCCCCACCTACGGCCCTGGCCGCGCGTGCGAGCGAGACACATGAACACTCGCTCGCTCGAGTCAGCGTAGCCGCCCGCCCGCCGTCGCCGCGAGCACATCACAGTGAGCGAAAGAGAGAGAGGCAGTTTCCTCTCGGATATTTTCGCGAGAGGAGCAACACCACCACCACCACCACCGACGTCGCCGCCGCAGACATCGTCGCGCAGCGAACAACCGCGCGCGCTCCTTTTCGCCGCACCGTTTTTTTTACACACATCGCACGCAGATAGCGTAACACAAGAAGAGAAGCAGAAGAAGTGTGGTGTACACAACTATAGGATATATACGTAGCGTACAATAAAGGAGTCGGCATCAGCGACAGCGACCATGTCGTACGAGCTCAGTGAGTGTTGACGATGAATATACGTGCTGTTATGTGTTTTTCGGGGGTGGCGTGTCTCTCGTACACGTAGTGCCTCATAGTGTATAATAGTAAGAGAGATACGCGCGAGGGACGTGCGAAATAAGTGTGCTGCGGCCTTATCGAGGTTCGCGAGAGAGCCTCGGTGGTGGTGAGTCACTATACACTGCACAGGCAGCATAGCGAGAGCGCTCGATAAGAGGCCCCGCGAGAGAGAGAGTCGCCGAAAAAAGGAGCCGGTCGCTATATATATATATATATATACATTCACCTCTCTGTGACTGCGGTGTATGTACACACTCATCGCCACCGTTTACGTGTTGCTCGTGCCTCCCTGCTTACTGTATATACCTGTGCACACCCGTTATAGCGTGTGTATATACATATATATCGTGACACGTACGGATTCTCTCGGTGCCGTTTTGTTTACCTCCGACGTGGACACACGGGGCCGCGCCGGTAGGTAGTAGCTTTGTTCCGGATTATGCAATGATGCTGCGTAGATAGGGAAAAAAGAAGGTATAATATAACTAACTACTGTGCGTGCGTGTGCATCGGGTGAATCAAGCTCAGCTCTCTCTCTCGCACCTTCCGTTTTATTTTCGCTATCGCGCGTCATCTCGCCGCGAGGTTTCTATTTGAGCAGGATATGTAGGTACAAAGTATAAGGAGAGAGTGCGTATGTGTATACTATGATGCTACAGGGGCGAGAGAGGGAGACGCCGGTTTCGGAGTCGCTGATTAATCGAATTTCGCTACTGTCATCGGGCTCTGCAGTTTTGCAACGGAATGAAATTGCTTGAGGAGTGTGTGTGTGTGTGTGTGTGTGTGTGCTTTGGAGCAGGATAATTGGTGGATGGTTGTCTTGTTGACGTGTAATAAGTCGTTCGGAGTTTTTTTTTATCTTGTGATTTTATGTGTCGGTATGAGTCCTTAAAAGGTAATAATTTTAGAAAACAGAGTCTGCTATGATTCACGGTTATCTGCCGGTCGAATTGATAATGCTGTTTTGCTTATCAGGGCAATTTCTGTGTAATAATTATCATTGTTTCTTTTTTACCGCGAGTTATAAACACCTTTTATCGTGTAATATAAATTATCAATTTGAAAACTTTTTTATTTCTTATTTTTACATTTTACGATTCACTCACAGACCTTTCAATGATAAAAGTATAACATTTCTATAAAATATTTTTAACTGAAACATCCACTTTAACTCCACCACACAATCGTATATCCCCGACTCTTTCCCCACTCGTGGACGAGTTCAAGAATCTTTCGAAAAAAAGTCGAGGGGGCTGAAGCAAACAAGCAAGCGCATCATTATAATAGAATCACGACAAAATTCTAATCGTGCGTGCGCGTGTAGTATAGTAGTAGCTTCTCTCGCCGTGCTTATGGCGGTACGAAAATAGGCCGTGATATTTCGATCTGGTCCCCTGCCAAGTGGTGAGCTCTCCTCGCGTATGCGCGGCGCTTCCACCTCCGGATTCTATGATTTTGTTGTTGTTGCTTTTCATTTTTGATATTTCGGAGAGTTTACGCTTTCGCGCGCACGTACGCGTAGGTATAGTTACGTAATTACAGAGAAAGAAAAGAATTAGATTTTTCATCTCAGATGGTGGCGATAAATCTGGAGGTTCCTTCCGGTAAAAATATAAGAGGAGAACCGCATTGGTTTTGTAATGGTCTGGTGTGTGTAAGGATTTTCAGGAGTAATGACTTTCGCTTGTATATTTATGAGGATAATTCGTTCGGGTTCTCTTTGATGATGTATTTGTGTAGTTGTGGCTCTAGTTTCAATTTTAATGCGTTCCGGTTGCTCGAGAAATTTTAAATGAGCCGTATAGTGAAAATGTATTTATATGAGGCGTTGATTCATTTTTAGAATTTGATAAACCTATTTATTATAGGTAGATTTAAAAACAGATGTTTCCGACGAAGTAAATATTTGTTTCGGTCTCGATAAATGTAACATTTATTTTAGATTTATGATTTGAGAATGCGTCGGGATATGCCAAGTTTGCGCAAATTTATTTAACGCTAACGATTAAAATTTATCTCTTTTTAATTGTGCCTATTTTTAATCATTGTGTAATGCAAAATTTCAAATCTTATCCTATCCATAAAATTATATCTTTTATCATCTTTTACAATCGACGAACGATATTCGAAAAGAACATACATCATATCGTTTGTACGAGGCTTCCCAACGCAACCATTATTTAATTACCGCCGGCAACACCATTTAATCGACACGAGACCAATTACACACTGCGCTCTATATGTTCCAGACTACATTTTCGCAACGCTCCCGCGCACACAGAGAGGCCAGCCCCTGGTGCTGGGCGGCGACCCGAAGGGTAAGAATTTTTTATACACGAACGGCAACAGCGTCATTATTCGGAATATCGAGGTACGTATAGATATACACACGTCTACACCTGTCGATCGATTTGTCAAAGTGTCGTTGTTACGTTATCGTCTTTTTATATCTTTTTATGATTTTAGAACCCCGCTATCTCGGACATTTACACGGAACACTCGTGTCCCGTGAACGTAGCCAAGTACTCGCCTAGCGGTTTTTATATTGCGTCAGGAGGTGAGTGAATATAATAATAATTCTAGTACAGATAAAAGATGTTCTGAGGAAATGAGGCTACGATGATGGAATTTTCGGTTTTTAGATCAGTCCGGTAAAGTTAGGATCTGGGATACCGTGAACAAGGAGCACATTCTGAAAAATGAGTTCCATCCCATCGGTGGCCCAATCAAGGACATCGCCTGGTCGCCCGACAGCCAGCGGATGGTCGTCGTTGGCGAAGGTCGAGAGAGGTACAGATTAAGATTTTTATAGAAATTGTGAAGACTTTTAAGAATTTTGTAATAATGATCATGCGGTGTCTTTTTTCTAGATTTGGACACGTTTTTATGGCCGAAACTGGTACGTCGGTCGGAGAGATCTCCGGCCAGAGCAAGCCAATCAACTCCTGTGATTTCAGACCGGCGAGACCCTTCAGACTGATCACCGGAAGCGAAGACAATACAATCGCCGTGTTCGAAGGACCACCCTTCAAGTTCAAGTACGATATAAATTAACGAATTGAAACTGAAAAAATGAGAAAAGTATATATCCTAAAAAAGTAATCATAATTATTTCTTATCAATTTAGGATGACCAAGCAGGATCACTCACGTTTCGTGCAGGCCGTACGTTACTCGCCGGCCGGTAATCTCTTTGCCTCAGCAGGATTTGATGGCAAAGTGTACCTGTACGACGGCACGACCTCCGAGCTCGTGGGAGAAGTCGGCTCGCCGGCGCATCAAGGAGGCGTTTACGGGGTAAATTATTCATTTTTTTAAAAGTTTATCCAAATCTCCGTAGATTTTATGTTAATGAGGTGAAATTGATTTATTATTAGGTCGCCTGGAAGCCAGATGGGACTCAGCTACTGACGGCATCCGGTGACAAAACTTGTAAACTGTGGGACGTCGAAACGAGGACTCTCGTCGATGAGTTCATCATGGGAAATACAGTTGACGACCAACAAGTGCGTATAATTTATGATTCTCTGGTGTTCAGAATAACTGCGGCAGTTTGTTGTAAGAAATATGTGTTTTTCAGGTGAGCTGTTTGTGGCAAGGAAACCATGTGCTTTCTGTTTCACTAAGTGGCTTTATAAATTACCTTGATGTCAATAATCCCCTGAAGCCTCTGAGGATAATCAAGGTAAAGATATTAGGTTTTTTTTCATAAGTGATCAATTTAATTAGAATAAATGATGATAAAATTAAAGTTGAGAAATTTCACTACATAAATGGATAATATCCGATATTTCTGTATTTGTTCAGGGGCACAACAAACCCATTACAGTATTAACAACGAGTCTAGATAAGAGTACGCTATACACGGGCTCGCACGACGGATACGTAACGAACTGGAAATCGGCAACGGGAGAGAACGATCGCGTTCAAGGCCAGGGCCACGGAAATCAAATCAACGGTATGAAAGCGACTGCCGATTTGGTTTACACCGCAGGTATAGACGATACCCTGAGGACATTCGACATCGCGACCAACTCGTATGAGAACACGTCAGTATTGAGGCTGGGCTCGCAGCCAAGGGGACTCGATATTCATGGCGACATCGTTATTACTGCTTCCGTGAAAGAAGTATGATTTTTGTTTGAGTATTAATATTAAAAGTCCAAATATTATTTGATGAGTTTAGTAAATCCTCTCGAATACTTAGTTGTTCAATTATAAACTTTTCATCATTACATTTCCATTTGCACTGAAATGCATGAGTTAGAAGTAAAAATTTTTTCTATTTTTTATTGTAGCTCGTAGTTGTTAAAGATGGAAAAAAAGTTTCAAGCTTGCCAATTAATTACGATCCTTCCTGTGTGACTATCAATCAAGGAAATGCTGATGTTGCTGTGGGTTCTACTTCAGATAATAAGGTAAAGATAAAAATTAAAAGTAAGGTAAATTAAAAACTTTTTTTCGCGTGATTAGCTATTATTATTGAATTTGTTTTAATTTAATAGGTATATATCTACGCACTGGATGGAACCAATCTCACGCCTAAAACGGAACTGGAACATTTAGGTGCTGTAAACGATGCAGCTTATAGTCCTGACAACAAATACTTGGTTGCTTGCGACGCACATCGGAAAGTCGTACTTTACGCAGTTCCAGAGTATAAGGTGATTATTTGCATAATATTTAATATTTAAATAACATACTAACAATGTTTCTTGTTTTGAATTTTCTAAAAATAATAACAACATCACCTGTTAACATCCCTTATAAAAATCGGTTTACAGAAGGTGAGTTAAGTCAGATTCAACTTATATGTGTTTTTTGTAATTAATGCAAAAGATGTATCATTTTTTGAATCTGCAATGTTGCACGAGGAAAAAGCATGTGAAATTATGCATGCATGATTATTCAATTTCAACATACAAGTTATACTAAAAAAATAATTTTATTTTACATTTAGTTGGCACACAATAGGGAATGGGGCTTCCATAATGCAAGAGTAAATACTGTGGCATGGAATCCAGAATCTACAATGGTTGCAAGTGGAAGTCTTGACACAACAATTATAATATGGAGTGTTACTAATCCTGCAAGTCACACAATCATCAAAAGTAAGACCAAACACTGAAATAACGTTTTGTAAAAATATTATCTTTTTTTACACAATATTGAATTTTGTTTATAGATGCTCATTCACAAAGTCAAATTAATCAACTAGTTTGGTTAGACGAAGAAACAGTCATTTCTGTTGGCCAAGACTGCAACACAAAAATATGGCGTGTGGAGAAAATCTGATTGAGCTGAAAGAGAATCTGTTTTATAAAGAACAGCTTTATTAACAACGGATGCATTTTATTTATTTATCATTGATTCCTAGCTCGCAATTGCATTGTATATTATTTTTTAATACAATACTTGATATACAATTATTGAAATATTTAATTGATCAAATTGATAATTTTCAATTCGATTTCAAATGAAATTTGTAAACTGTGTGGATTTTTACTTTAAATATTATTTTCTGAAAAATTTAATTTTTTTGTTTTTAATTAAATTTTTTTTTTGTTATTCTTCAGTTTCATGTGAATGTTGTTATGAGTAATTTTGTATCATCATAATTTTATAAACTATATATAGAAATAGTAGTAAGTTTCAACTCTATAATTCATCCTTAACCATCCACAACTAAAACAATCTTTCAAAACGAGATCCGTCTTATTAAAACGAATTAACGATAACAATTGAGCAAACAAACAATAACAATATGAACACTAGGGGTCTTTAAGGAACTTTTGTTTGCCTCTCCTAAACATAACCTCAAACTTCTTTGATGTTATCACATTAAAACTTTCCACAGACTTCAATTCTTTCTTCATTTTTGGAGCATACAGATTCACTAATTTTTTTACATTATCAACAATGTTATTCCACTATCACCATTAATATTTCCAGTTAAATTGACCTCTGATCGACCTCCACTTCTGGTGCTTTCAAGTTTTTTTGAAGTTATGTTCTCAGTGTCAGTGGAAAGGATTTTTTCTAATGAAAACACTTTACACTGCAATCAAAGTCTTTTAACATATGTTAGGGTTTTGTTGAACTGTATCTTGCTCTTTTCTGTGCAGAATCGACAGGATGTCTATAGGATACATGCTTCCTTAATGCATCTCGAGAACGAGACACATGTGAGCAAGCTGCACAGCTGTATGAGCTGTTACTATGTGTTTCCATGTGAACTCTTAAATTATATTGATTACTCAATTGCTTCCCACAAATCAGACAAGTAACACTTGTCTTATTGCAACTTTGTGAGCTTCGATTGGTGGTTGTTGTTGTTGTTGTTGTTGTTGAACCACTGAGAAAAGATTTAAAGTTGTTGTCAGTTAATAATGGTTTTACATTTTCCAACAAGGGACTCTGACACTCTTCTTTGAGGACTGTACTTGGATGTCCACTGTCCATTTTGAAGTTAGATTTTTTTTCTCTTTGATTTAATTTGGCGTTAATAGAATAATAAGGTTTTGTTTTTACACTACATGGAAGATCATTTAGTTCACTAGTATTGTTGGATTCAGACTCTGTTTCGATATTTCGTTCGAGATTTTCTGAAGGAAAATCAGCGGCAACAGGTTCCATTGCTTCATGGGGCTCTGGTGTTAAAATCTCCTCATGTTCCTTCTGGTCGTTTTTCGCGGACGATTCGAATTTTTCGGCTAAGTGGAAATTTTTTTCTTCAAGTGGAGGTGGAGGATCTATAGTTTGATTATTTTCATACCTGGATGCTTTCTGTAAAATCAAAAAAAAGTTTTAATAATAATTCCCTTATGCTTAGGATAGGTAGTAAAACTTTTAACACTTTGATGTTTAAAAATGATAGCAGCATATTCATTTCAATATTTTAAATTGGCAAGTATATTTATTAATATGATATTTAGCATTTATTTATGCATGTATATCTTTTAGAATATTTTTATTAATATATTTTACCACAAATAATATTCCAAAAAATAAAAAGATAGTGATTTATGTATGATTAATTGAGTTATAAAGATGACTTTATACTAGAAAAGCAAAAACATTATATGAATTTTTTTTCATTAGGTAAAAGCTTTGCTTCTAATTGCATTAAAGTGAAGCTTCTTTGAATTTTGCTAAAATAAACTTTATTTTATATTTTGAATAATAATAGAATATGAAGAAAACAACTGCATTATCTGTACCTGTCGAGCAACAATCTACTCGTAGGAAAGGATTCCATTTTGGGGTTCATCCATTTGCGTTAAGTTCTTGCTCACTTTCTTGCAACACACACAACGATTCTTGATCTCGTGGGTATCGTTTGAGCATTCATTATCATTTCTCAATGAGTAAATGACAGTGAATGTGCGTGCTTAAGTCACCTGAACAAAACAACGACACAATCGTTTGTTTTAATTTTGTTAAAAAACTAGGACAGCAACATTTTCAAAAAAGGCATAAAATGTGAATAACATTTTTAAATATTAAACAAAACATGATTTAAAAAATCAATCTGAAAACATGCAACATGCAAAGGATTTTACTTAAAAAATAAGTTTTATAGGAAGGGAAAAAAAATCAAGAAAATTAAAACGTAAAACATAAATTTTTAAGTATTTGGAGGGTAAAAAAAATTAATTTGAATTAAACCAATTAATAAATAAAACTTACCCCTGCAATATCAGCTAATCCACGGACATGTAATGTATCTGCCATTGCTAGCAGTGCAGGGAGTTGTTCTTGATAAATATTAACTTCACCATTGTACATGAAAGTAACAAGAGCACACAGATTGGCATATTCCATTCCAGGTAAAATAATCACAGGATGTTGGAGTGTATTCAAATCCTAAAAATAGCACAATGGATGAGAGTTTATTTTTAAACTATATATATCAAATCTTGTAACAAATTCTATTTTTACCTTAAATAATTCTTTAAAGTAATAACTACATGCAGATAGGATTAATCGATGAGCATGAATGTGTCTTCCTCCGGCGCTGAGAGTCACGTCAGTTAAGTCACCCCCATCTAGCAGCTTTGGTAAAGAGCTTAGTAGGGTATTTTGGAAATTGTGCCAACGCAAACAGAATTGTTGTCCCTCCATTATCTAGAAAATGGAAATGAAAATAACATTTTGGCTCCAAATTGAATACATTTACAGTAAAAATTTTAAATTCTGAAGACTACTATAACAATTTTATATCAAATAATAGCTAAAAATTTACTTTTTCAATCACTTATTTAAAAAAAAAAAAATTATATCTGTACTTGAAGAAAAGGTGACTAACTACTTATTACAATGAATTTGAGAAGCAAACTAAACTTTTACTCAATAAAATTGAATAATAATTTTATTTATTAAAGAACGTTTAATTCATAATTTTGATATAACTATAATAATAATAACGTCCTAAACCTATAATAAAACTCCATCGCTTGCGAATTCTAAACCGCTGTTTACAAATACTCCAACATATCCACTCCCTCTCGAAACACCGATAAATATAATCAATCGAAAAAATCCATACATATAAATACATCGCACTTATCTCTAACCGACCCCAACTGGGTCGCTGTCAACGTCTCTCGCGAAAACCTGCACACGCTCCAATTCTCATACGAAAAAACGTTCCGCACGCGAAGCTAGCTGTCAAGCCGCTGCCGCAGCAGCCGCCGCGCGCGTCACTCAATCGCGCAATACTTAATATATCCCCTCGCGCGCTCCAAAAACGAAACTGTACCTCTACTACCTGCAATCTCAGCGACGCTCGCGCAAGCTCTCTCCCTCAACAAACTGCGCGCATTGAATAACGTTCAAAGGTTAGGGCAGGCACTTATACTACTACTACTGTCCGTGTCTGGCTAGCTGGCCCGACCGACCGATCCCTATTTATTTAATCGGCTCGCGGCGGCGGCGGCGGCAACGCAGGTTCCAGCCAAGTCTATTATTGTCGTCGAGCGCGCGCGAGCTTACGGCTGGAGCAAGGTAAAGCGTTCGACACGCCACTCTACTGCTGCAACGCAAGCTCACTCACTCTATACATATCTCTCTCTCTCTCTTGCTCCCACGGTCGCATAACACAGACCTTGCACGATACTTTTTGCGCGCGCTAGTTATATATACTTATGTATACGCGTACGTGTGTATGTGTATTGTATATACCTTTCGTTGCTTTCCGAGATGTGCCTATATTATAAACACGAAGAAACGAGTCGGTTGGGAGATCTTTAACAGCGATACGTGACACTTTATGGGCTTAGATTTTTCTGCGCCGCGAGCGAGACACAGGCACGCTGCGAGGGAGCTTTCGCGCGGACACTGCACACACTGGCCTCCTGCCGCTGCGCGCCGCGGCCACTGCATGCGCGCGCCCGCTTGCACGGAGGGGGAGAGAAAGAGCTTTTCCAATTTGGACGGGGGGCGGACGGACAGACGACTCGAATAGTTTTTCAGGCAGGCAGCAGCTCTCTCGGAGAGCGCGACGCAGGTCGGGTCGGGCTAGGTTTTATATCGAGAACAATAGCCACCTAGCGAATGGCCTTAGCAACGGCCGCCCGCCAAAATCGCAACGCGCCGATGATAAATCTCATCTGCGGGAAGATGATGGAGTTTTTTTTGGAGCAGATAGGTAGCTCCGAAGTATAGTTGGGTAGGGTACCTGAGGTTTTTAGGTTGGGAGAAGGTTCAAGTAGAGGGGTGGGGTAGAGAAAAGTGGGGGGATGGCGGAGTTCGATCGTGGGTCGATCTCGTCCGATTGATTTGGAGATAAAGTAGCGAATGACCGCTCTCGGGAACGTTATATAAGTTATCTGGGGAGCAGATGAAAGATGACTTGCGCAAACGATGTGTGGATAATTAGCCGTTTGTCGCGCTGGCTAGGTATAGTTCAATCGAAGTGTTATTCGTGTACTTGGAGCGTATAGATAATCTCTCTTACGTTTGAGCTAGTAGTTTAAATATAAGCAAGATTTTTTCGAATTTTAATAAAAAGGAGAAATTTTAAATAATCCTGGTAAGATTCTTTTTATATTTTACTTACTGAATTCCGCTTACCGATCCGTAAACGTTATACTACTGACTCATAACGATGTAGACTATAATCGCCTAACGCGGCTCAGGCTCGTATGCTAGCTACTTCAACACCTCGCTAGTTTAGTTGACGTAGTATAAGTATACCTACGGGTAACGAACGGCCGTGTATAGAGCGTATCTCTCTTATACGCGTACTTCACATAACATACCGAACATTATTGATAAAAACGGCCTTCCAGCGATAGAATCTTTCTATATTTAACTTGCGTTATGTGGGTCAAATTCTTGAAGAATGTTTCTAAACAAATGACAGACGTATAGCTTCAAAGGCTGGAATGGCTCTACGCTATTTTCTCAACATATACCTAATAGTGGTGTCCTTCTTATTTTGCGTAAAAGAAACAATTGTAAATATTTTTGTTTTTCATTTTATTGACATTTATCTAATCAAATACCAGGTGATACCGAGGTCGCGTATTTTTGCCGTGAATGGTGTAAATTAAATGTCTTCTTTTAACAGTAGCTAGTGTAAACAATAATATTACACTGCAAAGGCATTTTCTATTCTTTTTAGAAAGGATTACGAAGATGAATAAAGAAAAAAATTTAATAGTAATGCTTATTTTATAAAATTAATTAAAATAAACAAAAAAACAAAAAAATCGGAGTCTTTTTTCAGAAATATTTTTCTTATTAATTTTGTATCTGCATATATATTTCTCAAATGACAAAAAATACTATTTCAACGATATCTATAATTGACATAAATCATAATACTATCCAAGTTAGCTCCGGCCGTTATACCAGATAATAGTAAACAATAACATCCCAACTGAATCATCGCCTTATCATCCATAATTTTTAAAACTTCCTCAACGACTAAAAATATCCTCTCCGACCAATACACCAGCTCTCGCATCAATATTACAAAGTACCTTGAACTTTTCATACCGCGGAATCGTTATGTTATTACCCCCCTGCAAAAAAGGGCTGTTCGATCCGCACCTCCTCCCTACTACCTCCGCAGTCCGCCTTCACTCCCTTATCTTGTAGCGCGCGCATCGACTCGCGCGCGATAACAACAACTATATAACTAACTACACCTGTCTCATCCATAGTACATACCTACCTACCTATATATACCAGACGCGTATATATAACGCGACTCCGTTATACCTATATACCCATTTCAATTCCTCCCGCGCGCTCGCGCCCAAACAAACGATCTCTTTGGTTTGCAAGTCTACTTACTACTGTCATATCACCTGCACTACTCATCCGCAGGTAAATAAGACCGTCTCACCGCGAGGTGGCGATATAAACGGCTATACACGCTCTTTTGGCACACACTACACCGGCGCTTGCCCATCTAACTGCTCGTACCTTACCCACGAGAAAGGAGTAAAGTGAGCAAGTACAACGTCGGCAGCGCTAGCGCAGCAGCAGTGACGACCACTACTACTCCAGCAGCTGCGGCGGCGACGACCACACATCCACGGCTGCACGGACGGACGGCGGGCGCCGACGAGAGACGAAGAGCGTACTATACCAGTGCGCCACGCTCTCAAGAGAGAAGGACTCATACTACAACACTCCGCCGCCGCCACCGCGCGTATACAGCGAGAGATAGGTTGTATAGGGTTTAACGTGTATACGCGCCGCCGCCGTCGCCGCCGCCGCCAGTGACATCTGCGCTGCCCCGTGCCTGCTGGCAGCTCCGAAGAGAGAGCGAGAAAGAAAGAGAGAGAAAGGAGCGAACGTTGGAGCGAGAGCAAGCGTGGCTAATCAAGGCACCAAGAGGTAAGGGAGCTATCTAGCTCGTTCGTGTTTCAAGTAAGTGCGTCTACCGTGTAGCCTCGTCTCCGTGGCACAATCTATACGCGAACGCGTCGGGAAAGTCCGGGCCGCGACGCGAGTGAAGCTGTGAGTGTGCTGCTGCTGTGCGCGCGGCGCGAAAGGATTCACCGCCACCGTCGTCGACGTCGGGCATCTTGCGAGCCGAGAGGGAGAGAGAAATAGTGTGTCGAGGCGTATACATATACCCATATATATATACCGGGTCTACGTACGCAGGAGGAAGTGCGCGGGTGGAGGAGCGAGACGGAAGCCGGCGCGAGAGACGCGACTCCTGGAGGAAGTGTACCGTCGAGTCGTTCCGCTCGCTCGCTCGTTCTCTCTATCTCGCTCGCACTTCCACCTTCTTCGTACTTGCTATCTCTCTCGCGCTCACTCCGCGCCTACGTGCGCTCTCTCGACCCTTTTACGCTGCCGTGCGAGTGAGCGCGGAAGCTCCTAGTTCGCGCGAGAGTCCGCGCGCTCCGATAAACATTGCAGACACCCGGGTGACCAGGGTAACCCCAACGTCGCGCAAGGCCTAACCTTAACCTCGGGGGAGTGATAGCGCGCCGCGACTACGCCGCCACCGTGTCGACAGAAAGACGGAAAGAGCGAGACAGAGTGAGAGAGAGAGAGAGAAGTTTAATTAAGAAGGCATTTTTTTCCCTCTCCCCGCGCGCGTCTAAAAGAGAGAGAGAGAGCGACCCCCACCTCATCCCCGAGGAGAACGCAACTCGTGGGTGTCATCGCCGTCGCTAATGTCCGAGTTTCCTCTCTCTCGATCTCTCCTCTCTAGCGCCCCTGTTCACGTGCGCCCGTCGTGCAACGGTGAGCGCCTCGTGTGCGTCGCGACGCCTCCTCAGCAGACTCTCTCCGTCTCGCTTAGCATCGTTTGGATCGCATCAGTGTGCAGAAGCACAGTAGTATAGCAGCAGCGGTCGAGTCGTGTGTGTACTTACGTAGTTGCGTAAAATTCTTTGGGATTAGAGAGACAGAGAGAGGAGAGGCTTTGCACAATTTACCCTTGATCGCGAGCGCGCGTGCTTCTCTCGTCGTGTGCAGTTGTTGCGTATGCGCGAGCCGCGAGCGTCTATGCAATTGTTTGAATTCAATGGATGCTAGTTAGCTGGGTTGAGGAGCAGAAGAAGAGAGTCTAACACTTGTTTTTCTTGTTACGCACAGAAAGATGAGCAGTTCGGAGGAAGTCTCGTGGATTTCGTGGTTCTGCGGCCTCAAGGGCAATGAATTCTTCTGCGAGGTGAGTTTCCTGAACACTGGCTTCTGTTGTTGATTATTAGGTTTCCTAAGTTGTCATTTGTGGGTGGCTTGGGAATGTATACAATTAAAGACTAGCATTTCAGAGCAATGGCTTGCTTATTTTTTTGTATGAGCAGTTTCGTATCAAAATTACATTGCTAGAATCAAATTAATCCATTTCAACCATCAATATACTTAATTAAGTCAGCTCCTTTCCATACAGCAATTATAACATGTCATCCTTGCTAACAATATTTTTCTTTTTGCAGGTCGATGAAGACTACATCCAAGACAAGTTTAACTTGACAGGACTCAATGAACAAGTACCACATTACCGTCAGGCACTGGATATGATCCTGGACTTAGAGCCTGGTATGTATCAAAATTCAGATTACTTTGTATTCACAAACATATTTATGAATTTATAAAATTAGAAAACTTACAGTTCCATGCATAATTTTGAAAATTACACATAAAACAAACAATTATATAAAAGAAATATATATTAAATCAAAATTGAAATAATTGCTCACACTATATTGGTGTAAACTACAAAAAACAGGTCATTAAAATATTAAATTAATAACAATTTTTAATTTAAAGAGAATTTCAAAGTATACGTAATGAACTTATTCTACATAAATTATTTTGTTATGTATATAACAAGTTATGAAAGAATGAATTAAGTAAGGTATTTTTCCCCTCTCCTACTGAACTTTCTGTTGTTTACATTTTACACCTATATTTTTTTAATGTTTTGTACATTTAACATCTATATATTTTTTATGTTTTGAAGTAATAAAAGAAATGGTTTACTCAGTATATTTAATTGATATTAGAATACTTTAAAATATATGCATACTTATTTCTTTTCTAGATGAGGATCTGGATGATAATCCTAATCAGTCGGATCTCATTGAGCAGGCAGCAGAAATGCTGTATGGTCTCATCCATGCTCGTTACATTCTCACAAATAGAGGAATTGCCCAAATGATTGAAAAATATCAAGCTGGTGACTTTGGTCACTGTCCACGAGTTTACTGCGAAGGACAGCCTATGCTTCCATTGGGACTGAGTGATGTGCCTGGTGAGGCTATGGTCAAAAGTTATTGTCCAAAATGCATGGATGTTTACACACCTAAGAGCTCACGGCATCATCACACTGATGGTGCATATTTTGGAACGGGGTTCCCACACATGCTGTTTATGGTTCATCCTGAATACAGACCAAAGCGTGCAGTAAATCAGTTTGTACCAAGGTATGACAAGCATATTTTTAAATGTAACAAATTATTTTTAACATTTATTTACATGATATTATTTTAAAGAGAATTTTTAATTTATCACAATTTTAAATTCAACTTAGACAATTACGTAACAGCTTATCTAATTTTAACATTTATTAGTTTATTTAATTTTTTTATATATGTATATGTCATGAGTAAAGTAGACCTAGAATTTTTCCAAGATAAATTTTTCACTATGTAAATCAATGAAGAAAAGTAAATGAAACCATTAAATTATTACCTTATTAAAAAGTATTAAATACTTGTTTACTATATTAAATAAAATCAAGTTGACTTATATTATATTTTAATAACACCAAGAATTCCTAAGAGATTATGTCATCTTTTTATATAGAGAAGTTTGTATTGGTGACATTTTAGTTTGAGTTTATATAATTTACATAATAAATATAATTCTTTATTACTAATTTTTACATTAGAAGTACGAAATTCTATTAATTCTATTATCTTATTATGAAATATATGATAAATTTATTATTATTATACTTTACATTCTACAAAAAGTATTAACACCATAATCCATTTTTAATTGTAGGTTATATGGATTCAAAATTCATCCCTTAGCCTACCAGGTGCAACTGCAATCAGCATCTACATTCAAACAACCGCTACGGACGATGAATTTTAACAATGGAAAGCGCTAAGATCGTTTGAAAATAGTTTAGAAAAAAAAAAAGAAAAACAAATCTTCTTCACACTAATCGAAATGCAAATCTTAATTTCGTCCCTAAGATTTAAATAAAATATTATTTTTTATATATCTCTCTCAATCTCTTTCCTTGCGTCTTCGCATGGCGCTAATCTGACGTTAGAAGAAGACCATATTTTAAACTTTTCTGCTGGTCACTGCAATAATTCTGACGTTGTAAAAGAGAAAAAAGAGAGCATTTTACGTCATTTTTAATTTCTGAGCTAAAGACAATTTTCTTTTTTGACCGGGAAGTCATATTTGTGCGTGCAACACAAAGATTCTTGTCCATTCAAGGAAAGAAACAAATGCAGAAGCGGTAAACAAGAAGTAAAAAAGATGAAATTGAATATGAAAAAGGAGGAAATACACCTAGGATAATAGCTAGGATATAAGAGCAAAGATAAAGTAGAACGTATTTGTCTGTATGAGTCACACGCGTCATTATGGTTGCTGCCAAGTAGTTCCTAAGCTCAAGAATGCTTTCCACTGATGCGAAAGTCTGTCGAGAATCGAGGAGCGCGCAGGTAGCACGAGGGAAACTTGATGAAATTAATAAATAAAAATAAGTAAAATGTGCATAAACTAGATTTCTTAAACGCGAAGTGAAAAAAACAATGTCTATAATTATTATACTTTCTTTTTGTGATTCTGTCTCGAGTTGGCTTTTGATGAATTTTAATTGCATTACGTACTTGACGCAATTGAATTTTTTTAAATAATTCACAGTTGAAATCCATCAAAAGTGCGTATGTGTAATCCAAAACAAAACAACTCGAAATGTTACCTATTTACTTACATATTATTAAATGTTCTTATAAATGTTTGTGCTTATTTTACTGTTTTACTTTTGTAGTTTCTTTATAGTTTCCTTGAGAATCCAG
Source organism: Torymus flavipes (assembly GCA_030522905.1). Taxonomy (NCBI): domain Eukaryota; kingdom Metazoa; phylum Arthropoda; class Insecta; order Hymenoptera; family Torymidae; genus Torymus; species Torymus flavipes. The sequence goes on along the minus strand of JAPYZO010000166.1, from coordinate 14,300 downwards.
ATCTATTCATTTATTCCAGTTTAAGAACTACTGGTGTATAAAAAAAAGAAAAATATTAAAAAAAAGAAGTAATGAAAATGATGTTTGTTATGCATAATTTAATTTAACCGTCGAATAAAATAATGAGTGTGAATTGCGACCGAAGCGAATTGTTGTGTAGATTCATAGATTCGCAGATTCAGGTTTTTTCGGACAGTGACGAGGACACGCCTGTTATATTATATCGACTAAATTAAATTTAGAGGATAAAGTTTGTATTCTACTGTCGTATAAGCTCTATTCTTAACCGCCCGCTCCGTGCCACACTCCCATGGTGGCTCCACTTCTTTTGCTCGACGGGGGATGTTGTTGCTCTTATTAATGGGGCGTATTTTTTTCTTAGTCTAGGTTATTGAGTATTAGTCCAACTTTTAAGCGATTTCCTTGCGATTTATCTATATATATAAATATAATGAGGCTTCCAACGAATGCGGCACGGAGCGCCGAAGAAAAAACTTTTTTAAACAGATTTTTTATTATAAAAAACACATACATAAACGGTTTTTCCTTTTGAGCAGACGTCCTTCTTTGACTAGCGAATCATTCGTATTTTGTTCAGATACAAAATGTAAATCGATACGATCTATAATTAATACATGACTTATTTAAAAAAAATGTGTTTTTATTCTCATACCTAAGTTTTATTTTTCAATTCCGAAGGGAAACTTTAAATAATATTTATGAGTATTCAAGCATCATTAGATAGCAAATGTTGTATTTGACAATACCTCTTTACCAAACACAAGTAGAGGTTATACAAGAAAAAATACGTATTATATGAGAATTTGAATTTCCCGCCCAATCTTCACGAGATGTCGTTTCTAGGGAATTCTAAATGGAACCTTTTCCGCATTGGTCGCAAAAGTGCATTGCAAAGAAAAAATTGCAGTGCTCTATATAGATATACAATCAGCATAGCTAGTTTCATCGCAAATTCCCTAGAGCAAATTACACGAGTGGCTCTGATGTCGGTGTGCCGCAGCCAATGGGAACGGTGTTTTAACTTTTGAAATTTCGCTCCGAGAGACAAAGAACCGGTACGCGGATGCGATCCTGCGCGCTGTTTGACAAAATAAAGAGAGGAACAAAATAAAGAAATAAATTCAGAGGCGTCGTTTAATTGTCAACGACTCCAAAATGTGCAAAGGGCATATTATTGCGTCAATTCGTTGAATTGACGCTCGTCGTCTTCAACTGTCTTTTTTTTCGACAGAGTGAGAACAGAAACGGCTACCAGTGAGTGACAGGTGTGCAAGACGACGATGCTGTAGTTATGTGAACAAAGTGTGTAAAATATAGTGATACTTTTTAGCAAATTTTTTATTTAGCTTTTTTTCACAGCTATTCTCGAAAAATCGAGAAAATTCGTATGTTTGCGAAGTTGTTTTTACATTGTTGATTGTTTTTGTAAGTATGCATTGAATGTTTACAGCCAAACTATAATAGCTTGGATATGCATTATCAATGGTTTTATGATTTTTTCTTTTACTTAGTTTATTAATCAATTCAACATGGGGGATCAATCAACCCAAGAAAAGGATAATATTCCTGATTCCTCTGGTGCTCATCGCCTGTCTGAGTCAAGACCAAAGTTCAAGCCTGTATTAGTGAAGAAGTTATTAGCTGATGAAAGTGATGATGATAGTGATGATCAAATTTCAAATACCGAATATTCAGAGGAAGAATTTGATGATTTTTATGGTTTTCAACCTTTATCTGAAGAATGCACTGCTGATTTAACATCTAAAAATTCAGAAAATAAAACAGATATTGAAAGAAATATTGTAAGTAAAGATGTTATAGTTACTGAAGAAATTGAATTGTCTAAAACAAGTGATAATAATATTAGACATGAAGAAAATGAACAAAAATCATTGTTGAATACGTATCTAAAAGATTCTTTAAAAATAAGTGAGTATACTACGAAAAAGAATGAAGAAAATTTTACAATGGATAAACCTTCAATTGGTGCAAAGCGTAAAAGTCCAAAAGATGTAGGTGATCTAGAAAGCGCAACAATCCAATCTCATTGGCAACCTCAGTCGGTTACAAATTTGGATAAAAGAAAATCATTACCAATAAACGAGCAAAGTGATTTAAATATCGAACCTAAATCATATTCTCCTGATATAAAACGACATTCACATAATACACATGAATTAAATGAAGTTAAAGAAAAGGTGCAGCATTTTGAATCATTTGCTGATTTCAAAGAAAGACAAGAATTTCGTAAATATTCCTCTGCGAACATTATTAAATCCCAAACTGCTAGTAATGAAACAAATGATGATAGACCTTCGATACCTTCTAATCAGCAATTAGATTCAATAAACAGTGCCAAAGTTGCAGCATTGCAGCCTTCAAGTGCAACTCAAGGAGTTATGAATACTCCAATGAAACATCCCCAAGGAACTGCAAGACCTACTCCTTGTCTTTCTCATAGAAATATTTTTCAAACACCACAAAGTAAAATTGGCAATGAATTTGCAAAGAACCCAATGCAAACTCCAGCTACAATTTTTTCTCATTGGTCACAACAACACTTATCACAAACTCCAATGCAAAATAATATGCATGCATCAAGGGATACCATGCTAACTCCTGCACAATCACAAAGTGAACGTCATGAAACTCCAAGGTATGAAGGAATTTTTAAATTTATTTGTTTTAAGAAATGTTATAAAATTGTAATCATTCATGTTCACATTTAATAATTATTATTTGAATATGTATTCTTAATTTTATCTATTATATTTATCAATTTTAACAGATACTTCACAGGAGAAAATAAAAGTGTTCGCAGACCTTTAGCAGAAACCATGTACTCTAGTTCAACTCATGGATCTCATCTTCCAAGATTACAGGAGATTCCAAAAGAATTTCAGCCAAGTCCTCCAATATCAAGGGATAACAGCAATGCAACAGTACAAGAAAGTGCAGTAGAGCAAAAACCTGTATATAGCTCATCCCAAATAACTCATGATACTAAAGAAAATAGAAATCCAAATCCTCATGACATTGGTAAAAGTGAGAGCCAACCAAAATCATCAGTATCAGAAAGCAGACATTCTGTTAACTCACTTTCTGATAATAAACAACAAAGGGAATATCACGGTAATGCTTATAATAGTATGCAAGCACAAAGAAAAGTAGAAAATTATGAAAGCTATCACAAAAGAGATAGTCTCAATGTACATACACAACCAGCTGCAAGTCACCCACAGCCAGTAACAAGCCATCCACAGCCAGTTACAAGTCACTCTCAACCACTTATAAGTCATCCACAGCCAGTTACAAATCAACCTCAGCAGATGCAAACTATTCAATGCTCAATTCCTCAACAAACTAATTCATGGAGTTCAAGACAAAATAAAGTTCTTACTATCAATGGTCGACAGTACTTAGTTTTAGGAGTATTAGGACAAGGCATGAGTTGTGAGGTTGTAAGAGTACAAGATTTAGCTACTTCAGAATTACGAGCTGTTAAATGTGTGAATCTTAGTAAAATGGATAAAGATTCAGTTGAGGGATGTTTACAAGAAATTTGTTTACTGGATAAATTAAAAGCTCCTTGCATTGTTCATATGTACAATTTGTAAGTATTTTTTGTAACATAACAGTTTATATTTAATATTTTAGATTTTTATTTTAATTTATCTCATTTTAAATAATTATTTCTCTTTTAGTGAAATAAAACAGCCATGGGTACATGTTGTAATGGAAGTAGGAGATACAGACTTGAGCCGCTTATTAAAATCAATGTTGCAAGAGAAAAAGAAAATTCCTCTGACAATGATTCTTTACTATTGGACAGAAATGTTAACTGCAGTAAAACATATTCACGAAAATGGTTATAAATTAAATACATGTTCAAAAGTCTTATTTATATTTATAAAAATATATAGCAATACTAAATTTTTAAAATTTCTAGGAGTTATTCATTCGGATTTAAAACCTGCCAATTTCTTATTAGTAAGAGGAAGATTGAAATTGATAGATTTTGGTATTGCATCGAATATAAATGCAGACATGACATCTGTCGTAAAAAACTGCCCAATCGGTACGTTAAATTATATTAGTCCCGAAGCTTTAATGGATGTTAGTGCTGGAAGTACTGATTCTCCAAACCATAATGTAAAATATAAGGTTGGTATATTGGTATATATTATCAAAAATAAGTAAAAAATTTAAATTTATACAAATATGTATAAACTATAAATTTTCAGATAAGTTACAAATCCGATGTGTGGTCTTTAGGGTGTATTTTGTATGGACTAGTTTATGGTGTCACACCTTTTAACCATATTCGTCAGCAGTGGGCAAAAATAAGTGCTATAACTGATCCTAAACATAAAATTAATTTTTCTTTAATGACCGGATCAGATCCAGTACCGCTGATATTAATTGACGTGATGCGCAAGTGTCTGCAACGTGATCCAAAAGCAAGACCAACGGTAGCAGATCTTTTGAATATTCCATACTTGCAAAGTAATATAAGCCATCCAATAGTTCCTAATATTCCGGGAAATATATTGATGAAAATAAAACATGCTTTAGCCGAAGACGAATGGAAAAAATTTACTGAGGTTCGTATGATTTTGATTTTTGTCTTTTAAATAATAAATTATCAAAATTTAATGTATACATTTCTTTTCTCTTTCAGCTCCTTGATAGAAAATGAAAATGGTATTTCATTTCGCAAATTATGGAACGTGTACAGACGATATAATTCTTGTTAAATAAAAATATCAAAAATTATATTTATATAGCAGTAAATTAAAAATTGTAATTTGCTATTTTTATTGTTAAAATGTTAATAGTAAAAAAAAATTTGTAAAATTATTTTCTAACTTGCTTAATATAATTAGATATACATAGAATAGGTATTGGATGTAACAACAGGAACAGAAATGTTACTAAGATAATTGTTTTAAATTAAAATATTTTATTATTTCACATTCGCGTGTATAAATGATTTCTATAACAAAATTAGTGTTATTCACTAACTGCACGTCAATATTTTATTCAAATATTAAAAGCTTCATCACTGTTGTACCAGAATGTATTAATTTTCATTATTTCCTTTACTTTCCAACAATGAATTCGCTTAGCATTAAGCCAGTTGGTTTATTTAAAGTTTATAATTGAAAAAACGAGTATAAACCAAAAATATATCGCTACGAAAAACTAATTTTTATATTTTTTGTTACCTATTACATTATCCAGGTACATATAAACAAAAATTAAATTACTACATCAAGGGTAAACTGGCTTCAACGGTTATGGATTACATGGTGTATTATAACAATACGTTTAACGTTCAAAAGCAGATACATAAATCTGCTACAAAAAATACTCCAAGAAAATGTTTATCTATCTTTGTTATCAAGTCTTTCCGATGTTTTGGATATATTACCATTTTTTCATCTATGTTCTTATTGCACTAATGGCTTAACATGTTTAAAAATACCATACACGAAAAACTGTGTTATTTTTCGGGAATAGGGTTTTGCAAATTTTTAACTTTTTATTGATAGATAGGTATTAAAAGCAATATTTACTTAATAGTTTATTTTCGTTTTGTAATATTTTCAAAACAATACAGAATCAAAAGTTAAGGTTTTTAAATGCATATTACTTGAATGAATATACATAGTTTTAACTACTTTGCTTACTAAGAATGTAGCGAATATACAAAATCAACCTATTTCGAAAATTTAATTAATTTCATCAATTTCAATGATTAATCAATAATCATTAGAAATCAACACATTGAAATCGAAGCATTATAAAAAATTTCTTAACATATACAAAAATAAACAATTTTAAAAGTTTTAGATAAAAATTTTAAACTGCATATATTATTGTACATTACAATATGCAGTAATGATTTTTAATACACGAAATACCTTGTTTTGAAACTTTATAAAAACTACTTTAATAACAATATAAACAGTTATTAAACCTCGACCTACTATTTTCCCCTTAACTTCGATTCCTCCATGATTCTAAAAATATCACAAAATAAAAATACCTTTTTGGTAAATATCACACATCGATGGGTAGAAAAAAAAAAAAAAAAACAAAAAAAAATGAGAAAACCATTCGAGAATGCAACGCCACGCGCAAGAGTGTACGTATGTGTACGTGTATACGTGTGAGTGTGTGTCTGTGTGTGTATGTGCGAGACCGGATACTCGACATTAGTGCATCGTTGTGAGCTGCCAGTATTGCAGAATGCGTTCGCCCTTCGGTAGGGCCATGGAGCTGGGTCGTTCAAACGTCAGCATGATGTCCTTGACCTTGTTCTTGAGCTCGCGATCGAAGATGTGGCCGCCCGTACGCTCGAGGGCTGTGGCCATGTCGTACTCGACCGAGGGCAGGGGTTCGCGTATAAACCTCGCGGCTGTCGCCACGCTGGGCAGTATATGGCACTGGAGGGCTTTGATCTCCCAGAGGCTGCTCAGCAGAGCGTTACTCTGCAACGGGTCACGCTCCTCCATGAGAAACGGATCGCCCGCGCCCGTGTCCTCCTTGGAGATCATCTCATGCGTCTGTGGCCGGTCGATCAGTCGCTTCAGGCCTGGATGCCGCATCAGCAGATTGCCAATGAATAGCAGTATGATGAGGATGTCCTCGGGCGGCGCGACCAGAGTCAGGCGGGAGAGCCTCTTCGCGAACGCGGCCACGAGAGCCTCTGGCAAATGTCTGTGGAAACAAAGAAGGGGGGAAGACGGGCGTGTGAAGACGTGTATTTTTATGCTGGGATATAGAAGACGTAGTGAAATAACTCAAATCTGTTTATCCAAACGCATGAATGAGAGGAATGTAATAAAGCAAAGAAATGATCTTAATTAGGAACATCTGGTTAAACGTATTTGCGTGTTATCAGTGTCAGAAGTCAAAATAACAAGTCACCAGTGGCTTATGTTGGTCTCAATGTGCTGAATGTTATCTATATGTAGTATTTATAGCCAATACTAAAGACTTAAGTCTCCAGTCAAGGCTCTATAACTTATGGGCAGGCTAAGCTAGTCATCAATCTATACTATGAAAATGATGCAACGAAATGTTTTACATATTATTTAAAAGCATTTATCTGATACCCTTTATAAGTTTTAGAAAACGATCCTAATTGAAGGATTGTTGTTAGTTTAAATATTACATAAAGATATTAGTATGTATGCCAATAAATAATTTTAAAATATGTACTATTACTTACGTTGAACTGAGGAATAAATCTGAGAGGTAGAACAGTCGTGCTTTGTATTTCGTGTGAAAGATTTCTGGTTCAAACATGGAATACAGTTTTGTAAAAATGTTTGGATAATCTAAATTGTGTTTAGTGACTAATATAAAAACTCCTTGAAGTGCTAATAAACCTATGGGACCATCTGCATCGAGAGAGTCCATTAAAAAATCCGTCATTAATACTGGCTTTTCTAAGTGAGGCATCACTCTTTCTAAAAGAACAACAAGTAGTTGTTTATGCAGTTGTGGTGTAAGCTCCCAATGCATGATGCATGACCAAACTTTGTTTAAGGATCTTCTAGCACTAAGATAATCACATTTGAATCCTCCGGCAGCTAAATAATATAAAGTAAATATAAATCATTACTTAGGATGTCTTATCAATTGATTGACTAATTAAAATTAATTTAAAAGTAATAATTTACCTTGTTGTGGTCCACAAAGTAACTCCTGATTATCACTTGTTCCATTTTCTAAAATTTAGTATGTCAGGTAAGAAAATGAATAAGTTTATAAAATCAAACAATTTTTATAAATTAATTATAGTAATAGAGTACTCACGACTGTTATTTTCTTGTGGCAGAGGCAATTTGTGCACAAATTCTAATAAATTCCTAATATATACATTTTGTGGTTGCCTTTTGGGTGTTAAACCTGGAAGACACTTCCATGTGAAAAACAATGCATCCAAGTAATTTGAGATTTCTTGAAATCTTCCAATTAATTCCCTATTATCTTTCTCTGGCGATAAAAGTCTCATTATAATTGGTTTAAGTCGATGCAAAGGGAAATAATATTCTACATTTTCTATTGGCTCCAATGGCGATCTCCCTTCTGCTGCCATTAATTTAATGGCAGTCGTTAAAGCTTGCATCTGAATCTGCGGTCGAGAGTCATCCATGGAATTTAACAATTTTTCCCAAATTTTCTCGTAACAATTTCGTAACCAATTAGAGTACCTCATTTCAGCTGATGGTTCTAATAATCAACAAAATGAACATATATAAGTATATAATTAGCTCTCATGAAAATCAAAATAAGTATCCTCTTGTGCCTCCAAGACTTTAATGTCACAAGAGGAATGGAGTACATGAATAATATTACTAAGATCTCATTCGATAATCTATAATGTCGAAATATTGAAAAGCATTTCTATATTTAAACATGCTGAATTTACATGGAGTCAGTATAATAAAATAATTCTCACTAGCTACTTTAAAACACAAAAGAAATATGATCTCCAATGTAAACAAAAAGTGCTACTTCTGAGTCACAGCATCACTGGTTTCCCAGCCAAATTCAGCCTGAGAATCATAACTCTGCAAAATCCAGTTTAGCAAACTATGTAATCTCCCGTAAGCGACCTAGAGCAAATTTGTCGCGGAAAAAATAGCCGAATCGGTAGCACCCGCTCTCGAAAAGTCTCGACAAAGGATGCCAAAGCAAACCTGTAAAGTACGTCTCGCATCAACAGCGTCGCACACGCACTTGCTCACACAACTCACCTGAAATCGTCAGCGATATCGTGCGTTCCACGTACATATCCCCACGCCTGAGCAGTTCCTCAAAGACGAGGTCCATCGTCAGAATACAGCTAAGAGTATGGCCCTACGAACACATAACGAAGGAAATTCCGTCCAATGTACAACATGTCTCGTGTATATATACCTCGCGCCAGAGCGCAACGTCAAAAGCTAACCTCAAAATGCATGAGCTTACTTCCCAGTCCTATCCCGTCAACCCCCGTCACCCTCTACTCACCTCCCACATGCCGATCATATCGACGAGGTTATTGGCGTGCTTCCTCGATGCCAGGAACTCCTGGGCCTTCTGCCTGAGCACTTTCGACGACATCTTCTGACTGCTCGTCGTCATAGTTGTCGCACAGCTCACGCCACCACAACCGGGGGCCTGCTGTTGCTGCTGCTGCTGCTGCTGTACTGCGCTCGCCATGATCGCTGCTAATTCGTCCTCGCGGCCACCTCTTGACGTCATCTGCCGTCGCCGTCGGCTCCTCGGGCGATCGTCTCGTCGTGCGCGCGCGCCGCGAGGGAGACGAAGAGGAACGCTGAGCTGCGACGATGCCTGATCTCTGCAGGGGCGGTTCTGCGGCCGTCAGGTGTTCGCTCTCTCGCTCTATGCGCGCTGCTGGCTGGCTGGCTGGTTGGCTGCTACCACCCTGCTGCTCGATGCAGCTGCTCTCTCTCCGTCTCCTTCTCTCTCTGCGTTGCTGGCAGTCCTCTCTCTTTCTCTTTCCCTCTTCTAGGTATATAAAGTACCTGCGCGCAGCACGCGGAGTATATGAGTATAAACTGCGGGCTGCCGTTTTCGGGTCGAGGAGAGGAAAAGAAAATGGAGGAGTGCGCGAAATAATGTTTTACGTACCTGTCCGGCTCCTCCTGGCCTGCTGCTGTTGCGCTGCGATGGCAAGCGCGCCAGAGAGAGTGAAATCGCGCGAGCGACGACGGCTGCACGACGACTGTATACCCGACTCGTCGCCGTCGTGTGTGTCTCTCTTTCTACGCCTTATATATATGTACTTGTATGCTATATATTATATAGCTGCGTGTGTGAAAGAGATGCGGTTCTCCATACAACACGCGGCGCCGCGGCGAGTACTACCTACAGTATCGACCGGGGCTCGCAAGAGCGAATGAGAGCTATAGGCATCATCTACGTTGTATAAAGCGCGACGATTCGTTAACGAGCTTTGCTCAACTTATCCGCGTTAAAAGAACGCTGGTGAAATAAGAGCCACGTAGGTACATGGGTACAATTAGTCGTACGGTAATGAATGCGTGAAGAGCAATTTTTATTTAGACTTGGATGAAGTGGGGTACTGTTGTGTCTATATGCAGAAGCCTTTCGCTATTGCGGCTTTCATTCCCTTTTTCAAGCTTAGAAAGTTTCGCCGTCGCAATGCAATAATCGATTATATTTCTTTTTTGGGCTATGGTAAAAAGATGCGCGACGCTAAACGTATGTAGGTTTTAAACTGCAAATTGACGTTTTTGCAGTTTTTTAAAAATTTATAACTTGGCTAATTTATATTGATCCGTCGGCTCTCGCACACGGAAATCAATACTGTACCGACAAATATAGCAATACCGCTAAATTAAATTCATTGATTTCTATAGGTTTCGCCTAATCACGAATGATCCATTTATACACAAATACTACTGAATTTCATTATAAAAGGTTTTACGTTTTTAATTTTTTTTTTTTTTTTTTCAACTTGGCATAATTTAGAGTGGGGACGAATAAACGCTCTGAAAATATCACGAAGAAACGAACTTGTTTATTACAAACTTTATTTTGTTGATTAATAAAAACCATTCGTTTTATAAGCTTTCAAGGAATAATTTATAAATGTAATAAATTATTTTATCGGAGTATTATTTAAATTAAATAAGAAAAGAAAAAACGGAGTTAATTTGTAGGAAAAAGTAATAATATTTTTTATTTCAATATTACATTTAACAATATTTTATAAATTTAATTTTCAAAAAATACATATATACAAGTTTCATTTTAAAAACATTAAAAATAATGTTATTAAATATTTCCTCTATTTTCTTGAAAAGTATTTCAAGTCATTCACATTTAAATTATTGTACATCATTCGCTGTTGCTCATTTCTTGATCTTCTTCATCAGAGTCATTAAAATATTCATCATTGCTTAAATCAGCATCTTCTTTTGCTTCCTCCTCTGATTCCTTCATAGAAAATTCAGAACGCAAAACCATAGCTGATAATTTTGAAGTAAGGTAAACTTTTTTTAGTAACTTCTTTGTATTCAAATCGTGAACATACAAGTATCTGTCAAAACTGGTACTCAGTAAAAGAGGCTCAATTTTACTGACTGCTACTGAAGTCACTGCGCCCACTGGGCCTTTGTAAGTATTTAAAATTTTACCAGTTTTACGAAGGTCAATCAAGTTCATTTTACCTTTGCCAGTTCCACAAACAACTTGCCTATCTTGAGTACAAGCTGATACAGTTGTAATAGCCTCTTCTTTCATTTCTAGGTTTACAACAGGTCTTCTCTGAGCCTTTGGGTCATACAGTCGTACATGGCCATACTTACCCACTGTGACTACATGTTTGTCATTTGTTAAAAAGCATAAATCATTGACACTAACAGGAACCCTTAATTGCAGCCAGTCGTGAGAAATATTCTTTGCTGTAAAAGTATTAGCTTTCTTTTCCAAATCAAAAAGTTTCAAGGGATTTTCTAGACCACCTGTGCCAATGATATTTTTCTGTGATTTTGCTTGTCGCATGCGCAGTAAATTTTCACCACCCTCTAATAAACATTCATTCTTTCCTTTATGTTGCCACAATTTTATTTGACCAGACAGGACTGATGTAAGTATTCTTCCTCCATACTTTTCTATTCCGGTGATACTTCCTTTTCCAATATCACACACAAATGATGTTTTAAACGAATGGTGTTCCGTATCATATGTTTTAACACTTCGAACGTCTTTGGATCCACATCCCAGGAGAATTTCTTTTTCATCGTCATCTCCCCAAGACATACATGTTACTTCGTGACTATCTGTTATGGAAACTAAATTCTGTATGTTTTTCATTACACATGATTTTTCTTTTACTTTTACACCTTTGAATATACCAGACTTGCCACCCACAAAGACATTAAAATCGTCTTTGTAATTCATTTTAATAATAATTTAAAAAATAAATTTAAAACACAAAATGTTGTTAGCCACTTGAGGTTATAAACTACCTCAAAACGCGTGGTCAGAAGACAGACAACAAATGCGACGAAGAGTCACGTGGTCGCGGCTTAGGTTATAACCGTAGAAACTTGAGATTTGTAGATGTTCAACTGCATTATTCAATAGAGAGTTTCATAGAAAGGCTAGGTCTGAGGTCTGTGGTGGGGGAAAATGTGAAACAATTGAGCTCAGAAAGTGGTAAGTGGCGCCGCCGTTCTATTATTTCAATTTTTAACGTTTCGTTATCAGCCACAACAGAAATTCCAATAAAACCTTCAAAAATTCGATTGAGAACGTGTTGCAATTCATCATGGTTGGAGTTAACAATACACAAGTATTATTTAACAGTTTTCTGAAGAGTGCTGAGAATATAGTTACTCATTTTGGTAAGTTTTTTACGGTCTTGAGGTTATGTATAAAAATAATAACAATATATAGAAAAACTATGTTAATTATCAATCTTAATTTTATTGAGTAGATGATAATAAAGATGAGAGAAACAAAACTTTGAATGATTTACAAGACATTATCAGACATAATTGTATGCATGATGTGAAAGTCAAAAAAGTTTTTGATACAATCAAAGAATTAACTAAGGATGATGAAAAAGATCCTGATGAAATACTGCTGGAGTTTAGGGTAAGATAATAGCACTATTTTACTTGATTCTTGTTGAATTAATCAAATATAATATAAAATAAAATATATTTACAGGGAAAAAAGCAAGAGCTAATAGACTACATTCCAGATGTATCAAACCACTCAAATTTGAAAGATTATTGTAGCCAAGTAAAAGAATTAATTGATAGTAAGTTTTTTCTTCAAAAAAAGTTAAAATTTCAGGTCATATTGAACATTAAACAAATTTAACATTAAATACATTTTGATTAATACTAGATGCAGATGGCAATGGAAGACCACAACTAAATGATGATGATATAGAAATGACACAGGATGATATTAATGTCATTGATCCATTTACAAAGAGGAGAATGACTGATCCTATGAAGAATAAAGTTTGTGGACATGTATACGATCGTGAAAGTGTTATATCAGTTCTCAAAATGAATAAAAATACAAGGTATGCTTATAATATTTTTTAATGCTGTTGAATATCAATTTTAATAATATTCTTTCTTCTATTACAGATGTCCAGTTGTAGGCTGTATCAACAAAAATCCAGTTCTTATGGAAAATCTTGTTTCAGATATTATTACAAGAAAGTATTTACATGATAACCCAGAGCATAAATAGAATGCTTTTTAAAATTAAAGGGCTCAGAGCAAAAATGGATTAAGTTGTATGTTAAAAGTATACAACTTGACCCATTTTTTCTCTGAACTTTACAATATGTAATATTAACTTTTAAAACAATTACCATTACTATACAGAAAAACTGTAAAAAGCTTTTATAAAAATAAGTAGTATATAATTTTAAGTTTATTGACTATAAGAAACAGTTCGTCAAATTCTAAAAATTTGACAAATCAGAATTTATTTATTAATATTAAATAATATCAGTATTTTTGTAAAGAATATTCACGTTTTAAACAATAAAGTATATTTTTCGAATAATTCGTTTTTATGAGTTTTGTGTTACAACTTCATGATAATCATTAATTAGAAACTTCAAGTGTATGATGTTAGATATATATAGTAGACATTTAACATTATCAAAATGAGTTGTCAATGTATAGGCTATGTTCATATTTACATTTTTACTATGTTTTAATTTTTCTATTAACACAATCCAGAATATAAGTCAAAGACATGACAATTACTTAGAAAGGAAGTTCGATATGTATACAAAGCATGTCATGGAAAGAATGCGCAATGACTGTTATTTGGCAAACTTAATTAACCTGTTCCAACATAGTTCGCCATACATCAATCAAAAGAATCGTTTAGATGTAAGTCAGATAGTTCCATTAAAATAAAATTTGAGTAAACATTTAAAAACAATTAGAGATAAGTACCGAAATGTAGATCAAACACGTAAAACTAAAAATTGATATTTAAAACTTACAATTCATGGTGTTCAATATTAGGTCTAAGTAAACTATGGAATTAACTACATCAAACTTAACTACTAGAATGTGATATTTATTTTTAAAAAAAGTTATCTATTTATTTGTTGTAACTATGTTGCTTGAAATCTTATTTTATAATTCAATAATTAAAAATATTACTTACGTCGACTGTAATTTACCATAAACTGATAAGAATTTTTCCATCGGTCTTACAGTCTTAAAAATTAAATTACTTAA
>JAPYZO010000164.1:0-36848 GCA_030522905.1 Torymus flavipes | reverse complement strand
TTAATAAGTTTCGTAATGATTGCCAACATTTCTACCAATAATTTATATTTTTATACACGTGCAATAGACAGAGGTGACTTTTAGTGGGAGTCATACTTCAACAATGTGTACTATTATTTTGTAAACACTACTAAAATAATTAGACGATAAGACAACGAGCATGTTAGTAATATATAATGCGTAGTTTCGCTAAAACTATCAAGCTCACAGATAGCCGCATATACTATTTTATCGCAAAAATACACACGTGCGTTAGTAAACAAATGTTGCAATGGGAAATTAATGCGTCCATCAGCTCTTTTCTTCACTAAAAGTTAATGATAAAGAATAATCAGCGGTAATAAATTAGAATAATTGCGCACAGAAAACAAATATACCTGCGGCTCGGAAACAACATATAGAAGAAAGAAAGAGGGAACTGACCTTCGCTACAGCACATTTCGCTCGCTCGCATTATCGAAACTCTGACCTTGCCCATATCTCCGATCTACGCGTGCTGAATTGTCATTTCCGAGTGACGCTCCGATTTAAAAATATCCGTTGCGCACCTCCCCCTCGCGCGTATAAGCAATCTCCCTCGCGACCGCACACATCTACCTGCAGCATTGCTGCCTCCGCCGTTATAATTATTATCGCAACTCGCCGCGCGCTCGGCTGACTCAGCCCGAGCACCGGTGGGTAACTCGCGATTGTTTTCGCAATTCTTTGTCTCGCTGCTTTTCCATTTTCACTCTCGCCTCGATCTGTCGAAAGTCACGTACACACTCGCGTATATACACGCGCCAGTGTGTTGAAGCGCGCGTGTATACACTATATCATGTGCTCGGTATAAGAGCATAAAAAATGAAATTAACCGCGTTACGCGGGTACACCTTTGCGAACGCGCGCTTTCCGAATATTAGATTTCGTAACGAGAGAATGACATTTATCGCTATACCCTTCTTTCGCTTTGATCGTTTACGGCCTCGTAATGAGATTGGCCGTCGTATTAATTAGCTTGGACGTCTGCATACAGAGTGCACCATTATATGCGTGCGATATATACGACGGAGATGGGAGCGTGAGATAGGACGTACCTTAATTTTTTTGGCACTCGATGCAAATTCTGCCTATTAACAAAGTTAATTTTCTCGCAACTTGCCAGAAATACCTTTTTGATATATACATCCGCTACGCCTTTAACAATTTTTTTGCGTTTATTTATCAAAATTATTATTACAATTCGGAACTATATAGCTTAATCATCACGTGAATCGGTGTTCCTTAATGACGAAAAATCAAATCGTTATTGTCTCGTTTACTAATAGCCGCGCTTGTTATCGATCATGCACCAATCATGTCAAGGTCCTTGAGCTAGACACGAAAAAAAAACAATTTACTCATTAACCTACATATAATATATATCGAAAATAAATTAGGACAAAATTACACTTATGGAAATTGGAAACACGATCTATGAAAATAAATTATTATGCCCTAGAAATGAAAACCTGTTTCGTGACGCAAGTTCTATCCCGTGCTCGTAACTTCATTTAGTAATTTGCTATACAAAATCGCGGTTGGGAAATTAAAACTAAAACGCAAATCACGATGCAATAGCAAATCTTTGACGTTATATATGTATATATACTTACGAGTCGGAAAATATAACGGTTTTAATGCACTGCGAGCAAAGTAAACTTGCACGTCAAGAATTTCAGTATATATAACCTATATGCACAGACTCTCTTTCCATATGTACACCGGCGCAAAAAAAAACCCGAGCGCCGCAGCGCGCAATTCAGAATATTTTTCAAAGCTCGCTTGCTCTCGACAACTTCCTTCAAAGCTGCAGCGCGCACAATCAAACAATCCGTCAATCCCGCTCGCACGCGCGCTCATCGGTCGCCGTTGCGGCATAGCACACGGACCCTTCACTCTCTCTCTCTCTCTCTCTCTCAACCTGCGGCAGAGGGAAAAACGTGCGCGCAAGCTTTTTAGAGTCAAAAGGCATCACAAAGCCCCGGTAGGTGAAATCGCACAAGCGCGCGAGCGTGCAGAGCGCTGCAAAGCCGTCTTGCATACTCGTAGCTGTCTCCCTTTTTTCTGCATTAAAGGGTCAAAGCTGAAATTCGCTTAACGATACTCGATACGAGACCTTTCCCCCACATATACGCCGGTCTCCCTTGTGCTTGCCTCTCTTTCCCTTTTATCGGATATAGCTATATGTGCGCGGGAATTCGCGCTCGAGCGCTACGTTAAACCGTTCCGGCGGTGGGATGAGATTCGGCTTTTATCCGCCGCCTCCCGCGCCCTCATCCTCTGTGATCCGCAAAAGTAATGTTTGCGTGGCGCGTGCGTGTATAAACGTGTATAGCGAGTGAACGACCGTAAAACCCGATCCGAGCGCAAACGCGCGCACCTCCGTAATTTAATTAGCCAGTCTGACTGATGACAAACATTTCGCTTCTGGCTGTAGGATATCAGGGGGATCGAGACTGCTGCAGCGTATTTAACTAAATAGTGTGCTGGTGGCTATGCGCAACGATTCGTTCGACTTAGCGGTAGACTCAACAGTTGCCGATATACAGCTGTCTGAAACAGTTTGCTTGATGTGAGTGCGGGATTTGAATATGTATTATACAGAGCTATACTTGGCGTATACTCTAAATCAGTGTGGCTATAATATTTTTATTTCAAAAACGCATTAATGTTGCTAAAGTTTAAAATATTCTTTTTTTTATAGTATGTGCGTAACGGGATGTAATATTTTATATTACAGAGATAATAGTTAAATAATGTTAAAAAAGCGTATACATTTGGTATTTCGTTTGAACCTTAATAAATGCATTTAATATATACGTGCGCTTTCTGAAATGCATTTTTAACAACCATTGGCTAAGTATAACTTCCGCTTTTCGCACATATGTCTCGAACAGCTGCCCCCCAAGTTAAATATTATTCATAAATAATGCTTTCAATTTTTATCACGTAAATATGCCATTTTTCAATACTTTTTATTATTATTGACGCAAATTTATGGATTACAGCGTGACATTGGTATGATAATAAAAAATTGTCACTTTGAATGCTCATGAAAGTAAATTTGCATTACCACAAAGAGTGTCATCAAATATTCCACGTAATATAGCAACAGCTTTCAATTTATTATTTACAAATCCGCCGTTCCCTTTTGGACTGACTGCTGCGAACCCTTTAATAAACACGCTGCTATACGCGCATAATTGAAGCAACATATGAGTAAGCACGGAACAGTTTTCGTTGCATGCAATATTGCGCGGTGCACGTGTTTGCGCTGCACGTAAGCATACTAAGGGTTGGACGAATTTATGCAAACTCCGAAAATTTATTTTCTGAATTATTCACATTTCCAAAAACTGTTCGAAAATATTGTGTATAAAGGCCGAATTTATGAATAATTTGACATACAAAATTTCTATTCAAACCAAAGAAGTCTTTCAATTTTCATTTTCAATAAACTAACAAAATATAAATTATATTCAACAAGATAATAATTTTGCTTTGATGAAGTTTTCATTTTTGAAAAATACAAGTCACTTACCAAATGTTAAATTAATTAAAATCTGATTTTCTTTTACCTGTTAGTGATTGTACTATGCATAATTACTTATACACTGTAAAGAGTCATTTAAAATGATTTATTACGGCCCAAGTTTAATAGATCATCACCAATTTAAGAAAATTCAGCAAGTGCCAAGTCTCTCTCTACATCACGTACACAGCGTCTACCGCTGGCAACCAAGACACGCATGTAATACGCGCAACTAAATCCTCAACGCGCGAGCAGAATTTTTGCCGGCGCATATAAATCACGCGGCGGGGCGCGGGCGGGCGCGCGCGACGATAACAATGCTCAGATGTAATCGTAACGTTATGATTAATAGGGGGCGAAATTAAATTGTTTCCCGCGCCAGTCTTCGCCGCGGGCAGCGGCTCTCCGCGCCGAAAACTATATAACGCGCCTCATAAGAGTTCTAGTAAATGCTTGTCGCTAGATTTACTATCGGGCTAGCGAGCCAAATTCAACATTTCGCGTGCCAACTGTGCAGCATGCGCGAGCGCGCTGGCCTAGCATAATTCGCGCTGTCGTGTGTCACCTGCGCTCTTCCAGCGGCGCGTTATATGCCGTTGGACAAGTCACGCACGCGGAAACGGCCTGTGCTGCATGCGCGCGCGCCCTGTACTGTATATATACACGCCCTCTGCCTACTTGTATGTGACGCGTTTTTTTCATTAACCGAAAAACTCTTCATTTCCATTACACTCCAGTAACTCATCGTATACACTCGTGTGCCGCGGCCGAAATTCGTTGCGGGGTTTGTATAGGAGTAGCGGACGACTCTGCGTATTGGAGTGTGGGAGGTGAAGAACAATGACGTGACGCGATTAGATGTTTTCGAAAAGGATAGGAAAAAGATATTTTTTTTGCAATTAAAAGCACCAAGTAAAACCGAATACGAAATAACATTAATTTGTACAACAACTTTACAAAGTTATCCAATAGCTTATAGTTGTAAAGAACGATAAAGACTTAAATTCAATAAATTTTCTAAAACTATGTTACTGTAGTTATTAATTTAAAAGGAACAAGAAATTATACAGATTTGAGAACAATTTTGAACAAGAAAAATTGGGCCATCCGACGCATAGCTCTCGCATGCCAAACCGCAGAGGGTTAATTGAGGCATAAAGCATTTTAGCGGTCGCCAAGCGGCATAAATTACTTATTAACGCAACCACCACTAGGAACTGAATTAGCAGAAAAATAAAAAAAATAAATAAAAGGAATAACCTCTCGTAGAAACGCGAATATAAGCCTACCTATAGGTACACACGCGCGTTTATTTGCATATACGCGCACAGGCGAGTACTCGCAGAGGGCAAAACTTTTCTTCATAAATCAAGCGCAAAGCGGCTCGCTCCATTAATTTTCAAAATGCGCTATTAATCATCGATAAATCGAGCAGCACGAGCATACATGGTATGCGCAACATACCTGTGCGCTCAAGCGCGCGAGAGCCCTCGAAAATCAAAGGTCGCGAAAACGCGAAAACTCCGACTCCGCGCTCGTAATCCGCAGGCGCGCATTTGAAAAGATAATTTACCGCGCTTATAAGGGCTCCCCCGCGCGTACAACCCTTTCCCCTACGCGTGTTATAATCAACGGAGCACACGATTATGCGAGCGACTGGGAAACGAAATGAATTACGGTTCGGAGGCGAGGGAAAAAAACCGTTCGGTCGTTAGTTCAATTAGCGCTTTCGCGGTGCGTGGCGCGCCGATAAATTCTGCGGCGTTGGTACATGTACGTATATACTAATGCAGCGCAGAGGGATGCGTGAAGGGGAGAAAGAGGGAGGGAGTGTACTCGAGTTGCGTCGACTATATATACAGACGTGAATTATACGTTTTGCGAAAATAAGCGCGGCGCAGCTTTGCGGGGATATTATTCGATTGGGTCGCTCGTGCGTGCGTCGCGCGCATCGACAGCCGCGTAGTATAGACGCAACAATGTGCAATCTTGAGAAACAGCGACGACAGCGCGAGCTTTTTCTGGTAGATGAAATTCTTTTGAGAGGCGAATGCAAGGCTGGCTACGTGCTTAACGGCATGGATGCGGTTGTATGATAAAAAGGAGTTTTTTCAGTTTTTTTTTCAAGACACAAACGCTTATTGAATGTAAATTTTTATTCTATTTTTAATTTTTGGATTATGCAATTAATTGGTTTATCGACACTGATGAGAGATTATGCTACTAATGATCGAGTATGTCGCGTAGTACGACAAACTTACGTCATTGTTAGTTGCATTGATGCATTTCATTTTTAAATAAGGATAATCTTCCTCGTGTAGGGATATTCCGTGAATGTCTTCTAGAATATTCCAAGTATTTTTGACTGAATTCGTGGTAATGAAGTGTCTTGAAATGTGAACTTAAACTGATGGAAAGAGTTTATTATACAAAAATGAAAATAAAAAGCTCAAATACTCAACTTATTTTGAAGTTTATTTAGTATAGATATTTCCGTAAGGGTAATTTATGTTCAGTTTCACTTCATAACATTTTCGATTTTCTGAAAAATATTTTTTTAGGTAATAATTTGAGTTATAATAACGAATGACATACCGTAAATCAATAGCATCATTGTAAAATTATCTGTCAATAGAGATATTATTTACGAGTATCAATTAAAACTTTTCCATTTTCTCGTCATTAGGTTGCGCGATAACATTTATCGAAAAATTTTATTTTGATACGTTCTGGAATCTAAATTGTAAGACGATAGTACTAGAATAACATAATATTGTGCACTGGAATTTCTACCAGCAATTAATGCGATTACACTTGTGCTCGTAAACTTGACACTTCTGCGTCACCCATTGTATTGCATAACCCAAAATGTTTGAAGATCAATTATAAATGTGAAATAAGTCAATGACAAAATCGCTCAATAAATATTCTGATAAATGAACCGCTCTCTTAGATTAAATAGTTATTCACTTTTCTCATCGAATAAATTAAATTGCTCGATAAATATAAAGTAAAAAGTCATTGGAATAGCTTCAGAACTATTCGACTAAATGAATTTTTCATATAAAGTTTATCGGAGAGATCGAAATAGAAATATAATAAAAAAAAAAATATGTTTAATATTCGTGACCTATATTACAAAATGATAAAATATGCAAATACAATAGAACCCTTTCCACTTTTGATTAACTTTGCATTGTCAATTTCAGCCGCGTACCATAAAATGCAAATTTTAATCGGATCCGACCACGTTACAAACAATAAAATACCCAGCGAAAAATCCAATTCGGAAAACTAGCACACACAAGTGTGCGCGCAGCCTACCGGAAGAGACCATTGGAGAATCAAAATCGCGTTGCTGCTGCTGCTGTTGCCGCTATCGCGTGCGTGCACTCGCGACACTTTTCCAGCTTATCGCTCACATAATAGAGTGACACTCGTTCACGGCCAGCTTACAGACTCGATGTACGCGTCAATCGAGCGCAACAGCGAAGCCCCTTAACGTCATCTTGCTCTGCGCTCCGACGGCATATAGTATAGGCAAAGGCGAAAAAAAAGACAGCGTATCGAAAGAATCGCTGACAGCATCATGTTTCGTCTCGTCAATACAGTCACGCACAGAGCGCGTTTTGCAAACGCATGCATTGGCGTCGGTTACAAACGAGTCGCGACGTGTACAGTACAACTACGATAACGCTTTTTCGGTAGCGAGGGGGACAGATATGACGTATAGAAGGGGAGAGTGCATTGTGCTGATGACCGGCGAGAAAGAATTTAATTAAATGGGACTTGATAACGCGCTTCTAATGGACGACAAAATTTTATGTGCGTTAATTAGTTTTCGTTGTATTTGATACTTTATTACATCAAACGATGTTACTGTAAATATCACCAATTACACGTAACACATCGCATGTACATCAGCCTATATTACTGATGCAATCATTTAATAGTTTTTATTAATTATATTTGATCATCATGAGTAATTAAATATTTTGTTGAATGAATCTGGACCTACTTTTCGAGCTTCTAAATGTTTCAAATATGATATAAGAAAGTTATCAGCGACACCGACATGTAAAATGATGACATACTTACTTTGGCACAGACCTTTTTACGAAGATAACATTCTTCGACTATCCTGTGTGCTCCACTTTTTAGAACACGGACTACTTTATGTTGCTGAGGTTTGTAACATTAATTAATAATTGCATCATAATAATTCGTTTTTGTTTAAATTGCAAACAAACATAGTGAAATTTCATCCACATATTTTGCATTGAAAAATAGCAGAACTTGTGATTTGTCTTTTGCATAACAGACGAGCTGTCACCGTATTACCGCAAAAGTAAGTAAAGAGAGCCAGCTGCGAGTACCACGATTCAAAAAATTGCCGCATCGAGCGCACGTCGTATACACCGCGCGGATCTTGAACATTTGACATGTCAAGTGGTATCTGCGATCGCTGAACCTACGCAGAGACGCGCGCGAGTATAGCGGTTTCGCCAAACGAAAGGCAGAAAAACAGTGGCAGCGGAAGAGGAGTAAAAATGCTCGCGCGCGCACGACTGTCTAATGTCGCTCATTAATATCAAAGTTCACTGGAAGCGACAAGTGCGCGAGCGATTACGTGATCCCCGGCACGTGCTCTCCCCTTTCGCGCGCGCGCGCGACGATAAACTTCAATTGCGCTTCTGCGCTTACGCACGGGCGAAGTATATATTTGCGCGCGGACGTTATATAGTTTATGTTGATTTTCCTTCTTATTAGCTCTTTTTATCCTCGTTATCCGCGCTGGAAGATTACGTTTGATAAGTGTTACTATTTGTAATCTGCCCTGCGCGAATGATAAGTAGCATCGGGTGTATTTTAAGGTTCTCATAAAATTTATTGTCTTTTACAGCTTGCTCGTTGCGTTATACCTCTGGCTGCTCGTCGCATTATGCGGAGTTTTGTTGGTCTATTTTTGAAGATTATATTTTACTTTAATAATGCTCCGTTTGGCCGTAAATAATCCTTAACAAAGCTCAAATTAATATATTAAAGAAATATATTATGCTAATAAATCGCTTGTCAAATCTTAATTAAGAACAGGTTTAGGGCGCGTACGAGATATAACTCGCGCAATCACAATGCCAACGACTAAAAGCATACTGAAGCACATTGCACAAACGTATAATTTATCTGTCGCTATAAAGTCCTTTTATCGTATTTCATTTTTTAATGTGCAAATTTTATTTTATTAACGTTTGGCTTTTTTTTGTTTCTCGATGGTTCTATTTTATTCTACTTGTATTTATATAGGGTGAAACGATATTTGTAATTCTTTTAATCCATTGAGAACAAAATAATTCGTGATCAATTACCATCATGACAAATAATGAAATATGATTTCACTCAATGTAATAATATTAGATTAAAATTATATAATTAATAATAAATTCAAAGAAGTCCAAGAGAAAACAATATTAATTATTTTTAATTAGCGAATATAACAAATTATTTTATTTGAAATAATATAATTTACATCGGTCATAATTTTAGTGTATCTAAGTCACGAATAAGCAACAATTTATAATTACTAACCCTGATGAATAGTTTGTTTCACAACATTCTTGTTGTTATAACGACAAGTAAAAGAAACGGATTTTAGTTTAGATTTTCTATACATATGTTTCGGTAGCATATTCAATGCACTTAAATGCCTATTCTTGTTAAATGAAATCGCCAAGTAAACTAATTTATTCAATAGCAAAATACAGGCTGCAAAGCCTTTCATTCCTGCCAATTAATTAAACAGTACATTTCTCTACCCATTTTTTTAGCTGATTGGCCATTTCGTAGTAGATTTCCACTTGGATAATAAACATATTTTTTAAACTGTAAATATGTATACTATCATATCTAAGAAATCAAAATAAACTTACTTGAATGCCGCATTCAGACATACGAAATCGATGCATTTTCATTTCAACATACGCGTATAAAGATGTACATGTGATGTATGTACCTTGCGAGCAAAGCCGGCGCTATAATTGATTTCCGTGATTTACTGGTTCTTTTTCTCACGCGCGCCCACCGAAGCTCTCGTGAATACGTATATATACGCTCATGTGTCTGAGAGCTTCGTGATCATGTATAACGAAAAAATGGTAATTTATTGCCGATAATTTTTTATTTCAATCTGAACAGTGATTTACGATCTTGTTAATAGGAGAGATAAGAAATACTGATACATGAAACTCTTAAAGTTAAAAGCATGCAAACATTTTTAAGAAGAGTGCAATGTTTCGTGATGGTATTACGTAATTTTCCATCGGTATCGTAATACGAAAATAGTGCAAAACGAAAGCAATAAAAATTCGTAAGAATTTTCTCGTTTGAAAAACGTATTTGGCATAAAAAAGTGAATTTCGAAAAGTATTTCATGATTAAAATGTTCAAATGCACCATTATTTCTATATCTATATATTGCTATAAACAGTACGCTATCTAGAGTTATACTTATTATTATTAATTCAAAAATATTGGAAAATTCTTTTTATAACGTTACTGCGGTAAAAAAAAATTTCACACAAAAACGGCCACAACGAGCGAGATTAAAATATTCATAAAATCCGATAAAAATGCCATTGGGCCAGGGATTTACGCTCGAAAAGCTGCCTACCAAATCAAACGTATACAGCGCCTATTTGCGCGCGCGCGCGTGCGTGCCATTACCGGCCATGCATATTTTTTGCGTGTTCACTTCACTTTTCGAATGCCGCCACGCGCTTCGAATTTTCGCCGAACCCATAGAATCCAGCCATGATGGTGGCAAACTATACCTGTATACGCGAGCAGCGGAATAAAATATTCGGTAATGCAAACGCATATATGGACGATTCCGCGCGACCTGTACCGCAGCCCCCGACCGCAAGATAACTACTACATACGCGCAATATATACATTGGCTGCGTGTGGCGTTTGCGCTGCGCACATAAACACGCGTGTGTATAAACGATGACCGCGTATATATATGTACGCGGGTGGCTATATACCTCGTAAATCTCCTGACAGGCTTGGAAAACGCGCTCGCAGCCTCTCTATCACAATTACGCGTCGATCTGGTAAAAGCGCGAAACTTGCGCGCTATAATAAATTAATTCCATTCTAATGCAAGGTTAATGCCTGTTTGCTCTCTCGATACATATAATGCATATAGCATTCTGCGTGCAACTGCAATATACGGGCGGCGCAACATTCGAGGTTAATATTTTTTTATATACTACTCGCGCGGCGGCTTTTCCGCGAACAGCTCGCACAACCCTTTCAATCACGACTCAATGAACGCGCATTTTCACATTGTATTCCGCGATTCTGCAAGCTTTCATTTGGCGTAAATTATCCTCCGCTAAAGTGAGGCAATAAAAAGAAGTATGTTGTAAATTTTTAAATTGATTATCTGATTACGATCTTCAGAATTTTTTCCCGATTTTAATGCCATATGGGGGTTTTGCAATGCGTGCGCGCTCAGTTAATGCGCGGCTGAAGTTGTGTTAATATCTTTGTTTATTGAAAATCATGTGAAAATCTTTAAGGTGCGTAATCAACCTACATTGTAATAGAACTTATTTCACACTCGTTTATGTAGGAAAAGTATAAGAAGGAATGTTCTCGTTAACTGGTATATAAGAATAATATATTTACTTATTATTGTTTGGCATTGGGAAACGACTGACGGTACAATTTATAAGAAGTGATGTTTTCACACGTTCTGTAGAAAGAGCTCTCATTTGCGAACCTTTTTCATGTCAATTTTCTATAAATATAAACACAGAAGCGAACGTACAATGAAATATGTCTCTATTAATTTACAGCACACCTTTATAATCAGGAAGGAAGTTCGGATGAAAGAGCGTGCAATTTATTAAAAAAAATATGTCATTAACTAAAACACACACCATTTCACTGAAATAACGTGATAATATATACCTGAAAATGCCATACGCGCGCTCTCTCTGTAATTAGCGATATCCGCGGGCTCGCGAATAATAAAATATGTCCCGCGCGCGAGGAAAAGCGCTCATATATGTATCGAAATGAGATAAACGCATGCTCGAGTTGTTATTAAAATTTGATTAACGTGTATGTATCGGGTGTTGTCGAATGCGCGTGTCGCGTGCGAGTCATCGACCTGTTTCCAGTTACAGCGACACGGCATTAGCGTTCCTTTTTTTTCCACGAAATTACACCTCGAAGAGAGACAGACGCTTAACAAGCAGAACACGTAAAAAGACTCCAAAGTGAGAGGGCTTTAAAATCGCACGCATGCATGTGTCTGTACATATATACGCTCGAAGCGCATCGCGGCGTCGATTAAGCGAAGATTTTGTAAATTATGATCGAGTATAAAATTCGTAATATAATTGCGTAAATTACAAGGATAAAATTACATCACACGTCTTGGCGTCGAGGTGTGGTCGCATGCTGCAGTGCAGGTTTCCGTGGTGCTTTCGCACTTATGTAGTTGCTTGGTTCCTTCTCGAATGAGCCGCGGCCGATAAGAAAGCATGCATATATACGCGGTACGTAATAAGCACTGTATAGAACGCGGCTCGTAGTATAATCGACGCAAACTTTGCCTCGCACGGACGCGCGTGAACAACGAAAAGCGTTAACCGATTCCGGTAATAGACGTCTGCGTCGATACACTTCGTCCCTATATGTATACACGCATGAGGGTATACAATTTGCGTAAATTCAAAAGTCACGTTTGAAAAAATTTGAATTTCCTGAGCGATCCAACTAGCTCACGTCACCGACGAAAACGCGCGTGCGCGCGAGGCAATTACACATCGCGTAATTACGAAAAAGTGACAAGGTAAAAGGCACTCTTCGGAACGCAATTTTCCATCCGACGGACATATGTGTGTGCGCGTGTATGTATTTTATGGGTGGAGGCGAAGGAAATGCGGAGCGACCGGTGTACCGGAAGTTCGATCGATCAAACTCTCGATTTCGTTACGCTCAAAAATCGACGTCGAATTTGGCCCATCGGGGCTCATCAATTTATCGAGTAAGCGAATGACGTCATGCTTAGAAAACATCCTGCCGTTCGCCACCGGTACTTCCTGCTCCCTTTCTCCAAGATTTCTTTATCCTGCTGAAACTAATTTTCAATGAAGCTTATAGAGAATGAAAAGGTTGTTAACACAGAACGAATGTGTATTACCGATTTTCTAAAGTACTGTTTTGTAATTAATTATAGAAATAAAAAATAAGCCTGCCTATATATATATTGTAGAAAATATTCTAGAATTTTTAAGAAATATCAATGACAAGTTTATTATTTGTAATGATTCAAAAAATTATGTAATGGCAGACGTTCATTATTATTTTGCCTGTCTCATATACTCTAATAATAGTATAAATAATGTGTATCCGTCAATACATATTTTTTCAGTATGTGTGTATTTCAATACACACATGTTACAGACTGCGAGCATACTTATACGTACACAATACATAGAAAGCTTCTTATTAAATATATTAAATATTATATGTATCTCGAGTCTATGACAGCACGAACCCACACACAAACACACACTTACACACTCATACTCTCGGCCTCTGCTCGGAGGGTATTCGCGAAGGAGCATTAGCGTGGGCAAACCCCACAATTAGCCTTTATCAAAAACAGCTGGACGCTCTCTCGCGCGTAGGGAGTAGGTGGCGGATTCGCGGAAAGCAATTACATGTAAATACGCTTCTTCTTCTCCTCCTCCGCCTCCGCCATCATCGTCTCGCATGGCGACCCATCTCAAGCGCCAAATTAGTATTTACCATTTTCTCTCGCAGTTTCGACGTCGCGCGTCTCGTGTTCGTCTCGTCTCGCACCGCCCGTGGATTTACCGCTATTCTACACGAATCAGACAGCCAGCAACGATTTCGCGAGTTTGTTGTTTCGCGTGATGAGCTCTCTACTGTACACGTGCGATTTTGCAATCTCGACCCTTTTGTGCGCGCCAGCGTCGCCGCCATCGTCGCGTCGGCTGGCAGAGAGATCGTTGAACCGTGTGTGCATTCCGCGAAATGAAAAATGAGAATCGAAATCTGGATTTTATCTCCATTTTTCACCGGCCGCCGTGGCTGCCGCCTGCGCACACCGTTATAATATTTTGTTTGCGCGAGATATATATATATAGTCGTCGCAGCGCTGATGCGGCGTCGCTGGCTGGAAGGGCCGAACTTGCACTTTGAGAATTCTGATTAAAGCGTTATCTGGCGACCAGAAATAGATGGAGACGTGTTCTTTAGAGACTTGATAAAGCGACTTTGAAAACTGAGAAGTAGCTTCCATTACTAATAATTTATGAAAATTTGATGGCACAATAATAATTTTTGTATAAGCGAAATGTTAATTAAATTTTATTTACGTTTAGAAAATGAATAGTCTTGCAGATTATTAACTGCAATTTCGACGTACTCCGCTGATTTATCGCCACACACTTATCGTGTAGAAACATGACTTTTGATGAGTCCGTTCAGAATTCATATCATTAACTGGAAATTGATAGTTCAATTACTTTATGCCGACAATCGAAACTAGTACACTCGCATATTTTATGCAATCTAAACATGACATTAAATTAAAAACAATCATTAATAATAAGGCTATAATTGTTCATTTAAAAATCTTATTAGATTCGATTTTTAGCGTTATTTAAAAAAAAGTATATTTAAAGCAGATACATGGTAAATTTCATATCAGTAATTAATCTCGTAACTATAGTGAAAAACTGACGTAAATTAAAATTGATTCAAAATATTACTTTATCAAAGAAAGTCCATTATACAGAATGAATTTCCATACCAACCATACAACTGTGTAATATTATGCAAAATTATTTTAATGCTCATACAAAATGTTGAATAAAATTTTTCGATAGACTCTCATAACATAACACAAAATCACTTGATAGCCATTACACGCACGTGTATACACATAAATGCGCTGCATAGAAGTTACATAAAACGAAATTTAAATAATAATAGTGATTTTGCGCAAAGAATTCACCAAGTGTCTGCGACGCATCGATTTTGCGCCTATGTATAATAACAATAATCGTAAAGCATCGCTCTATAACGATAATTTACACAAAGTAACGCAGACTACCTCTTTACAATATACACGAACGCTCTCGCGGGTGATACATATATATATATACACACACAGAGCGTGAACATCATTTTTCTCTCTCCCCCGCGGTGAAAAAACTAACCCACACACGCTCGGCTTGGACGACGACAACGCGACATGCGCGCACGTTTTCCATATAATAAACGTCATCAGGCGCTCGCGGCGGCGGCGGCGGCTAGTTTTATCGGTCCTCGCCATCGTCGTCACGATGTCCGCGACAACGTCGCGCGCACGCGAGTAGACTTTTCCTCCTCGTGCGCTCGCCCACACAAGGGTTATATGCGCTGCTATATACATGATTTTTTTTCTCATCTCATACCCACCACACATAGTCCTCTGATGCACAGTTCATATAATAAGTATATACGGAGTGTGTTTCACGCTCCTCGCAATGTCAAAGCGACACGGTGAATATACAATAATATTGGCGGAGGATGAAAATGCATTAGCGCCGCGTCGGGGCCCGTGATGTTTGCGCGCAGCGAAGGAGAGAATATAAGGAAGGAGAGGGACAACAGGAGCCGTAAATCAGCTGGCGCGCGACGAATATTTTATCGATCGATAAGCCGCGAGCTTGGACCTTCCGAGAGATAGATGTGTGTGGGAGCGCGTTCGGGGTTAAAAACCTCTGCGCGACGCGATGTAAAGGCGCGGAGGGAGAGAGAAGAGACGCGCGCGAAAACAAACTGCGAGGAGAGAGCATAGAGCGAGAGAGAGACTCGCATCGATGCGAAAAGTTTGCAGATAAGTGGCCGCGAGACGTTTCTATTGTAGCGAAGGGTTTATAGAGAGGAGAGAAGTTTTCTCGCCGGAGGAGCGTGATGGCGGTTAATTTTTCTGATTGAGTGTCGCATAACAAATGAGATGAATAGATAAGAGCGCGGCGCGCCGTCGCTTGACAAATTGGAAAGTGAGTTATATTAAACGTGGTTAGCGCATATTAACGAGACTATGGGCTGACCTTATTTATGTATGCGCGGCCGTGTGCACACACACACAGATTTCCTTCATCGCTCACGAAGATAGTGTGCGTTCCACTTATTTTTACATGTGAACATTTGTTTTACACGTTGATAATATTGAAAAGTGTCCGTGAGTTATTTTTCGTATTGACTGTATTAAAATTTACAATACTTTGGAAAAAATACGAAAAATAAAAATGAAAAAAATCTGTATATTTTTATTCATTTAAAATTATTTGATTCTAATCACAAAGAGGATCCCTTATATATCATTTATATCGTTAAATAATGAAAAAATGTTTTTTCTCCTTTTTTCAGAAGCTATTATTTTACAAATTAATTAACATCAATATCATTATCGCTTGCATAAATATTTTCTTTGAAAACATCTTTCTTAAATCAAGCATTATTAGAAAACATCGTATTTCTCATAGATTCAAAGTAAAATAACCGTTATTAAAATTCAAGTTCAACTGATGCATACAAAACTTCATATTGCGCCATGTTTATACATACGCGATAGTATCGCGCGCTCCGCGCATAAAATTTCAAACTTGGATAAGCAGACATAAATTCCCCTGCGAAAGTTATATACGCGCGGCCGGCACTTTTAACGCACAAATCAACCTTCGCGCCAATTGCAATATCCTCGCGATTAATACATTTCCAGATTAGGGGCGAAACTTTACGTAACGTTCAACAGTCAAAGTCGACTGAAACCCCGGCCGTTATGTATATTCTCCTGGGAGAGAGAGAAAGAAGGGGGATATATCGTGGCTGGCAATATCGCCGTTTCAATTATCGCAAAAATATGTCAGTACCCTCACTCCCGTGTACACAATACACTTCTGCCAATATAACATGCGCAAATGTATATATCTCTCTCGTTCGCGGCGCAAAGCTGGGCGCTCCTCACCACACGGTTTATCATTACGTTTCCGACAGATGTCTCCAATTAATTTGTTCGAGCACTTAACATAACTCGCCGAGTATACGCGCCCGGACCGATAACTCGGCTATAAATTCACGTTCAGATTATTACCCGAGCGCGCCCGCTCCTTCTTTTACCTCTCTTTTCCCCTCCTGCTTCCCTTTTTGCCTCTATACATATATATATACGCCCGAGCGCTTTCCTCTCCTCCACCCTTTACTTTCTCCGTCCGATAGCCGTGGCGCGCGCGCGGGCGCGTTATCGAAGTGCGCCAAGTGCCATTAAGGTCTTGCCGTAAACAAATTGCGATCTCGTTGCGCGCTCTCGGAGCGACAAAAATAACCAGAGAGAGAGAGAGAGAGAGAGAGAGAGGGAGAGAGAGAGCGGGAAACAATAAATGCATAAATCACGATTTTTACCCGCGCAATGCGCGTAACGCAATAAATTGCATTACGCGCCGCGCGCGAGATTGTCTTATATGGCGCGGATGAATTTATCGAACGCGCGCGATTTTCAAAAGTGCGGAAAGGCCGTAAACTGTTTTAATGCGCGACAGCGCGCGAGATTGCCGGCTGATGAAGAGAATATCGGGGTGTGTATAACGGTATAAAGTCAATGTGCTTCGTGATTATTTGCGATGCGTAATTTACAACGCGAGAAATTGATAAAACTCGATGTGTATGTATGCATCCTTCAATATCCATTAATATAAGAGAAATCTAGAATCGACCATTTATTTTGAATTGGAGATTAAATCAAAGATGAACAGAATTTAACGTTAATTTTAAAACTTTTCATATGCTCTTTACTTTTTATTCATTATCAAAAATATTTCTTTCTTTTTCCAAACGCATATAAAACGTTTGTATAGTATAGTATTGCGTACTGGTTACTATCACCAATTTCTTATGATACTTTTTCATGCATGAGAAAAATTATTTTGCAAACATACGATAAAAGCTACTACTTCTTGAAATGAAGTAAGAGAATGTTACGCAAGTTACTACTTGACCTCCCTCTTCTCGTAAAAAACACAATTCAATGACCCTCTCCCCTCTTCATATAATTCAATCGATTCTTCATATCGCACGACTAAATATACAGCTGTTCAGAAGGAGGAAAACTTGTTGCAGCGCACATTTTGATATGTATTTTGATAAGCAGATTAACTTTATGACTCTTATTATTGTAATATTCACAGTAAAACTGAAAAATACGACATTATCATATAAGCAACAAGAGTCCCTGCCTTTATTATCGGGTGAACAAAAAAAGAAAGTAAAATTATCGAAATATGCTTGACCCACTATTGACAAAAAGTAAAAAAGTTACAGAAGACGTCATGTTTTAATTGCAAGTTATTGAAGGGAAAAGTGATAAATTGTAATCGTTAAAGCTCATAACTCTTTTGATATGACAAGCGCAGATCTCAATTATAAAAGTAATTTGTACAAAGTATGGAAAAAAATTCTTATGCAGCCTATATTGTTTGTTTTCAAATAGTTTTTCCTTTTGCTTTCTCAGTAAGAACTAACAACAATTTTATAAACTAAATGTTTTTTATATTTTCGAGGTCGGCCTGCATAAACATACCTATGTATACATGCGTTGCAATTTTGTATCACGCATAACTCACTAACGAAATAACACATTAGGCTGAATTTTTGCAAGAATACAACGTCTGGAGTTAAGTAGCGCGAATTTTATTTCAGAGTCAATCGAATAATATATATTAAGTATAGATTTTTAGAAAAAGA
Organism: Torymus flavipes; assembly: GCA_030522905.1. Taxonomy (NCBI): domain Eukaryota; kingdom Metazoa; phylum Arthropoda; class Insecta; order Hymenoptera; family Torymidae; genus Torymus; species Torymus flavipes. Next base: position 18,463 of record JAPYZO010000164.1, on the reverse strand, counting down.
CAAATTTTTAATAAATAAATTATTTATCTATTCGAATAATTTGTTTAATTTAAACATTCAAGAGAAGAGTTACATTGTTTTGAATAGAAAATCAATTTTTCAATATTTTTTTACTCAAAACGGTTTACGCAACAATTTTTGTACTATATCCACTTTTAATTTTGCACGTAAAATATTTTAAAATTTTCTTCAAACGAATTAGACCACAATTTTTTACAAAATATATAGTAGATTAAAAAAGTACACAAACTGCTCACATTGACCCAGTCTCGTACCTTCCGTCCTGGCATCAATCAAATTTCCTTCAGCCAGCATCAAGATAGCGCCTCAACCCAGTAAGATAACCTAATGAACTTTATTTTTCAAACATCACGATCCGTTCGGTATATGCGCGCGAGCAGAGGAAGCACCGTCACGTCGCGCTCGCGCGACGATACGATCTCCTGCGGAAAAACGCCATAATTCTCAGCGCATGCACATCCTTCTCTCTCTCTCTCTTTTCGCGAGCTCGAGAGCACGAGGCGCACGACTGCTGCATTTCAACGGAACTTCATTAACCCAATCAAGCGGCTGAAATGGGCCGCGAGAGACGCGAAGCAATCGTCCTAGTGCGACCAGCATCTCACACACAGTGCGTCGTGTCATGTATATATGTGTGTGTTATATGTATATGGCAACCGGACGCGACTATTCTGCATACGGCGCGTCTGATTACATTAGCGCGTGCGCGACGGGTGACGAGTGCAAGACCTATATTAGCCGTCATATATAACAGCGCGGAGAGGAGACATATTGTCATATACAGTGCGAAATGACGCTGCCGCCTTCCTTGACGAAAACACGCGGCATGTACAAGCTGCGATGGGAGTTGGACTTGAGTTATGCGAAGGTTTTGAGTGCAAAGTTTTGGGGAGAGATGGCGTGCAAGGATGCGACTGACACGCACATTGGCCTAACCCGACGGCTGACACGCCTAATGCGCCTGTGTAGCACCTTGAGAAGGGACTGTCGTCGTGAATATGAAGAACTATAGGTACCTACGCACTTGTCTCGAAGGAGTATGATTTTGTTACAGTATAATGTGCATGCGATTTGCATTTTCCAGGATATGATGTGTACGATGTATTCATCGTTCGTTACATTACTTAGTTTCTCTTAAATAAAACAATTCATTTGAAACTACTTTGTATATATAGTACTTATAAAAGCTTCAACGGTTTGGAAGTTAATACAAATCAACGAATAATTATTATGTAAATAGCCAACACCACAGGCGAAAAAAAAATTAACTAGTTTTACATTTTATCGTAATTTACATAAGCTTCATTATACATAGCTAATCCTTGAACTTTGTAATTAAAAAAGCAAATAAACTAGATATACAGGCAAATTAAATAATGGACATAAGTATTCGAAGAAGACTGTGGTACCAACAAAATTAAAAATTATTCTCGGAAAGGAAAAAAAAATTATTATAGTTCGCAGCGGAATTCATATTGTAGTGATGGATTAAAATCATTTTTAAGAAAATATTTTTTTTCTGTCTAAACCCACAGCATATACAACACAATGAAAAGATAAGACTTGATATTCCCATACCAGCGTTCCGAGAATGCACCTGAAATTCAAAAGCGTATTTCCTGTCGAAAAATTCTCCGACGCTCGTAGCCGATCGCATACCATCTTAATTAATTCATAAATCATCCAAAAAACAAGGCTCTCTCACCTTGACAAACCGTCACGCGATTTTCCCTCGTCTACGCATACATAAATACACGCGCACAGACACACAACCCAAATATCTCGGCGCGCGCGCGCGCGCAACAACATTGTAAAACGGAAACGGCGCGCGCAGATTGCCGATCTTGCGGTCGCGCCGTCATAATCCGCTGCGCGCGCGCGCGTCTGCGAGGCTCTTGCATTCAAAAGAGCAAAAGTAAAAGCGCGGCAGAGGAGACGAAAAAGCCCCCGAGCGTAGGAGGAGGAACGGGCGGCACGACGACGGTGCATAATTTTTTGCGAGCCGCGCGCTGTGGTATATTATTATCGCACTCGAAAAGACGAAATTAACGCTGTTACCAATTAAAATTCGCGATTATGCGCCGCGATGCGTTCCGAGAAGTTTGTCTGCTGCGCGCGAAGCCACGCAAAAGTATATTATATGCGAGCATATACATGCATGTGTGTGTGTGTACGTGGCAGGCGGGCGCGCACATTATTTTATGCGCGAGTGGTCGTCGCGCCTTTCGCTCGTGCGCGAGTCCGCGATCAAGGACAAACTTGCATCAACTCGTTATCGGGCAGAAAAATATTTGTATATCGCGTTTCGGAATCGTGTGTGTAAACAATGAAGTGTGTTCCTCCCTCTCCTTCTTTTCCGTTTTTTCGTCTTTCCGTGCGCGCCCGCCCGCCATCCACACACGCGCACTTTATCTGCGCGCCTCGTGTTTTAATCTCTGCTTTTGACCCTCGCGCGTACGCGCGACCGCGAAAAATAGACGAAAAGTGCGATGCAATGTCGTGTGTGCACTGCGCATTTGTGTATATGGGGACGATGAAAAGTTTGATAAGTCGAGTCGGATTTATTCGTGGACTGCAAAACGTGGAGTTTTTGCTGACGTAAATGATTGATAGCTGAGTTTCGATTTGTAGATTGAGAGTTATCCTACATATTTGGAAAACAAATTAATGTCAATTAAGTAGCTCCCAGACGGTTGGATGTTTTTGTGACAGTAATTATTACAAAAAGCGAGTTCAATTGAGGAAAAATATTTCACATCCGTCTATACTTTTTAAAATTGAAAATTATTAATTTTACTTTTAATTATACCAATAATAAAAGAAAACGTTTGGACTATAAAAGTATAGTCAAGTTTTAGCGTTCTTACCTTATATGAAATTTCATAATTTCACAGAATATTTATTGTTATGACTACAAAATTTCGAAATCATTGTAATTAAATGATTCGGTAAAGTTACAAAAAGCGTATTACCGATTATAAAGCTTTTTCTTTACAGAAACGTATAAACTTATTATGGTTCATAAAACTTAATTTATTATACCTACTGGAATTGCAGTAATCGTTCTGTCGTATTGTTTATTCACAATAAGATATTTTATAATGTTTGTGTCAAATTCTTTGGATTTTAGAAAAATTTACGTTTGTTTTATTATATAAATTAAAACTGACGACAGTCACGAATTTCTGTCCAAATAATGTAATCAAGCAAAAATATTTTGACGTAAAACATAAGTGTCTGATCGCAAAAATTGTACATGTATATAATAAATTAAAATTTTTATTTTCCAACCAAATTGCATATTTAAAATAAATATAAAATACATTGCACATGTAATAATCTTTTTTACGAAATCTATTTTTCCGTTCACAGATCTAAGACACTGCATCGGTGATTCATTCATAATGGACGAGAACAATGCTAAATTAAACTAGCAATAAATGAAAAATATGTATCCGTCACGATATACTTTTCACGACCGCAACACACAGTGCACTTTTTTATTACGCTTATCTAGTCCCTTGCATGCGTTAGTTAAGATAACGAAAACTCATTAACGCCTTGCGCGCCTATCCACCTGGAATCGCGCGCTCTTAGCCACCTTTCGAAGTAGTTAATTATTTTATTGCTAATTGATTAAATCGCGCACACTTTTCATTATCTCTCAGCTCCAAGACCGCGGCACCAATTTCGCAAATCCGCTATTACGAATCGTGCTGCTCGATCTCTCGTCCTTAACCCCGAATACGACTTCACGCCCGATGAAGTTCCAAATCTCGCCGTGCGATGCACAATCATAATCTTCCGCTTTGAAAGTCTACGCGCGCGTACTTAATGGGCATTGGCTTTATGCAAAATTGCAATAGATAGGCTGCATGATGCGCGCAAACCGAGACTCGGTCATTGATTTCAGATGTGCGCGGCGGTCCGAAGACGGATGAAAAGGGGAAGCAATAAGAAATCCTTGTCGACACGTTCCATCTCGATTGGGCAACTTTTCTCTCTTTGAAAAAGAATCTGCCCTCGCCTCGTTCAGCGCATCTCAGGTATATTAGTATACAAATCCTATAACTCCGCACGTATGTATATTGTTTCACAACAACGGTGAGCGCTCTACACACACGCGCTTCCCCATAGTTCACGAACGCGTGTCTGTATTATGTATGTACGAGTGTCCGAGGCGTGGAGGCCTTGAAATTTTCTATAATTGCCGCGCGCACACGGCGATTTCATCATATCGGCGCGTGTTCCTGAACTCGGAGGAGAAAAAAAAGGAGAGCGCGCGCGAGCGAAGGAAAAAAGGCGCAGGTTTCACCCCAACGCGCGTATATGTGTGCCGAGTGTATACGTTGCATGTGTGGATTGCAACACGGCGCACGCGATTCTAGATCATATATGCGCACGCGCGCACGCTCGCGCGCCCGAGGCTATCGCGCGCGCTCGCGAACGCAAATTGGTCCTTAACGCGGCTAGTTTCGAGTTTCTTTTTTTTTCCCTCCCACCGTAGCTCGAACCGGTAAAAAAACGTTTCTTTCCGTGCGCCTGCGCGTGGTTTTGTTTTTCTGCCGAGCCCGTAGTCGCCTTTTGCGCGGTGGGGCAATGTTTGCCGATGTAAATAAATTAATTGCGTGAGAATTTTTGTTTTTTTTTCTTCGCCTGCAAGATTTTTCGATTGCCTGATAGAATTTAATTAGAAAATTTTCGATTGACTGACATGTAGCTGAAGGATATGGGCCTATATCTTTAATATCGGATTGGAAAATTAACTTATTTCTGAATATTTTTTTTTTTTTTCGTGAACTTACTAAGCATGAAAATGTGTTTCCTTATTTTCATACATAAAATGATATGAAAATAATAGTATACGTTCTAAAACGAAATTCAAACGTTAACTTGTATAATTCCTTTTATTTTTAAAAATAACAATTTTTTATCATTGATTATTCGTTAGTCAACGAGGTATTTCCAATGTTTACATCATTCCAACTTTTATTATTATTCAAAACAGCGAAGGTCGTTATTTAAAAATAAATATGTTATTCATAAATTTTTATACGATACAAGTGGCAGTTCGGTAATAAAAATCTGAATATCCTTTTCACGGTTATTAAAATTTTTATGATAGTGAAACGCGTTATTTTCACTTGAAAAAATAACAAATTTAATAAGCAATTAAACTATGTAATATGTATTATAGTATCGATCGTGGGTGGAACCACTACTATACTATTATACTGAAATAGCACCTATAGAGTTCTATAAGAATTGTTATGTATCTTCTACAGTTATTGCTAGACTGCGAATATCATCTTAGTGTGATATTCCATTTGAAATGGAGCTCTTCAGGATCTAATATTATTGTAAATAGAATTTTGTACATATAATTGTTGTGTTTGTAAAGCTAAACAATTTTTCGTTTATTTTCTGAATTCAAAACAACTTTTCCATCATGAACCTTTTCCCACTACCTATCGTTTGAAGATACATAATATGGCTTTCATTTCATTCTCCACTGAACGAACTTCCGAAGGGTTTCGGAAATCCATTTCGAGAGTTTCAGAAATCGAGTGCTAGGTGTATGCGTTTTCCCGCATGGCGGCACGCAATTCGCGAGCATCGAGACTTCTTTCGCTCAATTATTGCCCTCGGGAAGAACCTTCAATTTATACCCGCGTGCCCGAGCGCGAATATTTGAAATTCGCGAGGGTATCAATTATTGAGTCTGTAAAAATCGAGGGCAAAATAATACTGTCGAGAGGCGCAGCGCGAGATTCTTCAGCGAAGAGGAGAGAGGAAACCCTATAGCCGCCTTCTTACCCACGCCCGCACGGTATACGTATACCTGCCGCGTATACGTATGCTTTTTATAGATCGCCTCTTTTCTCCTCTCGTCGGTAGTAAATATTTTCGAGAAGATATTCACTACCTGAAATCGCTGCTGCTTCTGCTGCTGCTGCTGCCGAGAGTATCTTTGAAATCAGATCTGGATTGCGGGCTACAACAGGAATATGATTCAAGATTATTGTTCGGAACTCGCTGGAATAATTATTTGATGGGAAAACTTTCGTGAAACCGAGATGCTTATCGACAAAATATGAAACCGGCTCAAAAAGAAAGGTAAAAGAAGGGAAATATGTATTTTTAATAAGACTTGACTTTTTTCTCCGATATGTAATTATTCCAGATTACGTTTTATACATTTAATTTGCGATTAATCTCGATGGGGAGAGAAAAATTATCATCTAACTATATTCGATCATGATCATTTATAGAATAATGTTTTCTTGCACGCGCGTATATGCCGAGGTAAAGCTATAAGTTAATGCGAATACATTTTTTTACATACAAATTAATTGGCTTCTGCACATCCGCTTTAATTATTCAGCAGCGGGAGGAATAAGTGACAAACATAGAACTGAATTCGGCGAATTGCAAATACACTTTTTCACTTGCAGGTGCATTGGTCAGATTCACATTGCATATGCATAAATTGCAGAGACGACGCATTCGGTTGATCTTTTGATTACAAAAATTGACAGGTAAAATGCAGACTTTAATCGTCAAACATTGAGATAATTTTATCTCACTGTTATAAATATCGAATCTATCTCGACCTTTCCAAAGATATTAAAAGAAGTAATATAAAATTGATTTCCGATAAAATACTGCATTATTTAATAGCACTCACCATTGTCATCACGTAACTTCAAACCCATTGACTTGATGCCTAACCGCTTACTTATCCATTCCACTGTTCTATCCTTCAAAAAGACATAAAAATCGTTCCATCAATCTACCAGGATCTCCAAAACAGGCGAATCGACCGATTGATTTGCAAGCGGGCGGGAAAAAAAATAAACTTCACTTGGCGAAAAATACACGCCATGAGCGAGAAAAGATGGGAGGGAGAGAAGAGGCGCGCAGAAGCGCGTGCAGAAAAGAGGCAGAAAAAAAGCCTCAAGGTGTGCGTTTTATACGATTTCTCGGTAGCTTTATTTACATTTGCATTCCCGATACGCGGCGCGCGTACCGCACAGGAAGTAGTATGTTCGAACGTGACCGTCGTACGAGCAAAAGTATAAATAATGCGGGAAACGAGCGTACAGCACATATATGAGCCGCGCCGCATGTTGCGTGCGGCGTATTCCTCACGCCCGCCGCGGGGCTAATGCCGCGCGCGCGGTAAGCTCGAAAAATCGCCGAGCAAAAATGGAAAATCACGTGCGTATACCCATATATATGCAAAAGTATACACAGACCTGTGTGTTGTCGTCAACGATGCCCCACGCGAGAGTGCGTTGGACTTTCACCGGTACTTAATATATACGCACGCGCATTACGAGCTTTTTTGCAGTGCGTATTATAGGTGCCGCATAAGGCGAGCTTCGCGGCGGTTTTTGAGGCTGTTTTTCGTTAGAATTTCATATACTACGGCCTGTCTCCCCCATGTACACCACAGCTGCGCGTGCGAATAACTCGCGTGTAGTTTGTAATTTAACGAGTGACATTTTCATTGTCCCATTGTTTTGAGACTCTTAATCGGCCTGGAATTGAACGGAATAGGGCAAAGGCGGCGTGCGGCTGGGTCCGGTGTCTCTCCCCCGATGAGAAACTTTGCATAATGCGGACGCTGGCCTGCGCGAGTAAGTATCTTGTTTCAGCAGCGCAGCGCGTACACCATACTTGCGCGCGGCGCTTTTCGTTTTCGTTACGACGCCGGAGCGAAAATAACATTTTAAATTAATCGATAATGTATTTATTCATTGTTTCCAGGGGCGTATGCTTGGGAACATGCAATCTCGAAATAACTTGTCGTTCCATTCAAGATTAACGAATGAGAGGAATATTTGAGTTTAATTATAAAAATCGTCGGGATAAAGATAAAGATAAAGATTTTAACTTTAACTTTTAATTAACCATTATACTTCGATTTTTAATTATACGGCGAATAATAAATATATTTTTAAAACATACAAATATCACGTTGTAATCATTTTAAAATAAAAACAAGAAGCATATCGTATAAACAATATATATGTCGGAAAGTCGTAAACAAATCAATTCGTACATTGTATCTTGCATGTCAATATTATAAAATATTGTTATATATGTCGCTCATGCGAAACGTTAATCATATTTGTCTTTTCGATTATTTATACATTAAATATTTTGTTGTTGTTAAACATGAAAAGTATATATGTAACAACATATTTTAAATAATTTAAAATTATATTAACGCAAATTTACCACTAGACTAGCTAAACAAATATTTCTAAAACCCGTCCAATTCAAATTTTGAAGCCTACCACCAAAACCCATAGTATTTTTATTTCACGCTGGCAATAAATAGAAGTGTGTAAGATATATATACCTATATCGAGAAGTCCGGCTACGGCAGACATGTTTTTACAACGATCAAAGTCACGCTCCATAACGGAAAGCGGCACTTTGTGTTCGAAGCGAAAAAGCGAAAGTCACGCGACTTTTTCTCATATAGCGTTGTGCACATCATAATATATATAGCGTGCGCGAAAATCCCTCGAGAAAGGGGAGGTGGAGTATATAGGGGTGAAGACGAGCCATACAGAGAGGAAGTTTGAGCGTTCGACGCGTACACACACGCACAAACCAATCTCTCGCACAGCCATAACACGTCTATCGCCCGATATATAGGCGAGAGGGAAAGAAAGAAAGAGAGAGAAAAGAGATCTTTCGTAGCATTTCCATTTCCTGCACTCGCTGCGCGCAGGTCCTGCGGGATCCAACGTCACCGTCCTTTCACTCATACATACACACACCTTTACTCTCTCTTGCTCCCTCTCCCCTTTCTCGTTCCACGCACCAGCGGTCTCTCCCATGCGTGCCCTCCACACACAGACGTGCTGGGTTTCGGTTGCCACTCACGCACACACACGGGGCTGCGAGCGTTTAAAGTCCCTCCGTCTCTCCCTCCGTTTGTGTTGTATATAACGCACCTTCGTCGTCGGACCCTATGCTGCCGGAGCGCCGACTGGACCTTTAAATTTTAAAGGGACGACGCTCGCTGCGTCGAAGAAGGTATGTATATTATACCGGCTGGAAATCATAATGCCGTGCGGTGTGCTGCTATAGGCTAGCCACCTCGTTGCCCACGAACATTGACATTCGGAACGGCAGCCCATTTTCGCTCGTGTCGCTTGAATACATGTGTGTCCCTTTTTCGGAGGTGCGGAGGCGCACAGCAGCCGGTTCTCAATGAGAGAGAGAGAGAGCCCCGGTGGCTAACGTAGCGGATGATGGGAATAAATTTTCCAAGGTCGTTGTTGTGTATAATGTTCACCTTTTTTCAATGCGGAGGTGCAATAATTTTGGCAGACTGCATCTGCCGATTGGTTGTTGTCGCTACTGTGCATTCTCAGCGATTCGTCCGTAAATTAGCGCTGATTAATGCGTGTTTTTGGGAGTTTGGCTGGATAGATGGCACAGCACGATGTCTGATGTATATAAGGTATAGTGCGCCCTCAGTGATTTACTGTATACAGTAATGTACCGAACAGCGTGTATAGGTACCTATAGTCGAATGCAAATGTGAGATGGAATTGGACAATATTCTTAACGCTAGTTTGTTTTGCGCTTTTTACGGGATACATGGTTATTGATTGTGTACATAAACTAGAATTTAATTTTCTCAATTTTCTAATTTTGAATACGACCCCCAAGTTCTAGTACCCTAAAGATGAATAAATAATAAGAAAAACCGCAGAAACTTCCCGCAAATGCCGGGGGACGTAATACCCATTAGAAATTTATGCGCGAGGTATCGACGTGAATTTCCGTCCACGTCATGATATAAGTAATTATAAACCTCACCTCTTGAATTCGTTCTTAAAATTATACTTTAAAACCTTTTTCGATAAAAAGAACAATGCTTGCATTTTCAATGTTTAAAATGTCAACGTGCGTCTCGCACTAAAACAAAAAAAATTCCCATCAACTCCCCTTATTTTAATATAGCGCGTACATGCGTACCATTCGAAAAGCTGCACAAAAACTATTTGCAGTATCATTAATGGATTTGCATACTTAAATACGCTCGGACTTACGCTAATTTTCCTTTTTTTTTTCAAAAAAGAAACCGCCGCCGCCGCCGTCGCGAGTCCACTTAGCCGCGTCGCGTAATGCAGCTGTCCGCTGCTGCTGCCGCTGCGTTGATGCTTACCCAGGGTCCCGACTAATTTTTCGGTAAGCCAAATTAAACATGCCGCCTCGAGGATCAACGGCGACGGCACTGCGCACATACAATTCCGAGACTGTTTGCGCTCCTCGGGGGAGTATATAGAGCCGAAAGAGAGAGAGACAGAGAGGCCTTGAACCCGTATACGCGGCAAAGACACGCTCTCTCGAGCCGAGGAGGAGAGAGAGGAGAGAAAAAAGCAGCGATGACCAAAAAAACGCATCACCGAGCTACTTTACATTGTCATGGCTCCTCTTTAAATCTCGCTCTCTCTGTCTCTGCGCGTATAGCCTGCTTTTCAGACGGGGGGAGATATACATTTCTCGAATCGCCGAGCGAATCCTATATATGTGTGTATGTGTATACGCTTACATGTGTAGCGCCTCGTGTATATCGCGTCCAGCAATGCGGAATCCATTGTCAATTGAATCCGCCCCCTCTCCCAGTCCCGTCCTCTCTCGGGCGCACATACGCGTATATATACTGTATACGTGCGCACGAAGCGAGAGATGTAAAAAGAAAGAGAGAGAGAGAGAGCGAGAGGGGAAATGTATACCTGCCGGCGGACGAAAGTTCTGCGAAGGCTGGGACTGCCTGCAGGACCCTCCGGACGTCGTCGTCGTCGTCTTCGTCGTGGTGCTTTTTCACGCACACACACACAGCCATATACGCGAAGAGGTAAAGAAGGAGGAGAAGTAAAGAACGAGGCGTCGGCTTACGAGAGTAGTAGGTTGCGAGCCAGCTCTCTCTCTCTCTCTCTCCCTCTGCGTGATAGTGTAGTAGTATATATGTGTGTGTGTGTGTGTGTGTGTGCGTACAATGCTCGCGTACAATGGGTCCGGCGGCGGTGGCGGCTGATGGTATTGGGCTACAGGTATGTTAGACGCGGCCAACAATGAAGGGGAGCCCGTCGCGCCGGCAGTTTTTACCAGGCCGCGGTCCTCTCTCCCGTATTTTTTTCTCCTTCTCCCTCTCGGGCTTCTCTTCTTTCTCGGGTGTGTATCACCTCTCTCGCCGTGCGCCAGACGATGCTTTAAAAAAAGGAAGGAGAAAAAATAAACACACACACGCGGAGCAGCAGCTGACTGAGATTTTCTTCCAGGCCCTCCTTAGGATCAGGGAGAACCTCTTGGGTGTATAGGTGTGCTGTAGCTTTTTTTATGTCTATAAGTACCGATGGAATTTTCACTACGTCTCTATGTCCGCCCCGTCGCGCATTGTATGTGTTTGCGCGCGCGTTTTAAAGGGACGATCCGTGCTTGTGTACAGACGTGTGCGCCCATTGTCGGGCCCCACGCAATTTTCGGTTTTTAGAAATGGATTTTTCATCCGGCTTCGACGGCTCTATATATGTACACTGACAGCATAATCGGACTTTTATTCCCCGACTTGATCTGTCTCTTTTATCCATCGAATTCACACTGCCTACTTTACCCTCTTTATTTTCCTCTGTATAAAAGAGAGGCTCGCTCGCGCGGAGTATAGTTCTTATTTTTCCTCTCCTCCGCGGGAGATGGAAATATGGATTTTTCATAGAGTTTGTTGCCTTAGACTTTGTAGTTTATGTGCGTGCGTATATACACGCGCGCCCGCGCGCGGCGCATTTTGTCGAGAGAGAGAGAGATTTCGAGCGCTGCACCAATATTTCTTTTCTTAACGGCGCGCTGCACGCGCGTACGCGGTTCTATATGTCTGCGTGTGTGTATACACAGCGCGCGCGCACCACGAGAAAATTATAAATTCTCTCAAGGCTCCGAGAGTGCGCGCTGATAGTCTTTTGAACTTGACTGTTTTCACTATCTTGTGTGTGCATTTCTCCACAACGACGAACGACGACGACGATGTTTCTCACTCGTGTATCCAGCGAGCGCCAGCGTTTGATGTGGCTATTTTGTAAATATAGACGAGCGAGAGTGAGAGACAGAGCGCTTTGACGTTATAATCAATTCGATAAAATAAATGTTATACAAGCGTCGTCGATAAAAGAGCGACTTTTTTCTTCGTTTAATGAAGATTCAATAAGTGATGATTGTTGGTTTCTGAGAAATAGATGCACTTTATAATATACTTGATATTAAATCTATTTGAGTGACTGATAAATATATATACTAGTCCGTTTTCCAAAATTAGATTTTAAATTTATGAAGTGTCGGAAAAATTGCTATTTTGATTAATATGAACCTTCGATAAAAGCGTAGCATGAAGATTGAAAAATCTTGCCATTACGTAACCGAATCCTTAATTATATCAGTGAGATACCAATGATAAAAAATAAATAAAATTCTTATACTCTTCTGCGTTTCAGTATGCATAATTTCATTTTTCAACGATAATCAAGGAAAATTAAGAAATTTATTCTACCATGCATGCGTCTATTTATGATGTCATATAAGTTTTCTTTTACATTTTATTTTCTACAAGTGACTTTATAATCGATGATTCATCACGGCGCATCGCCCCGAATACACCGTTTTCCTTCGCATTGAACGCTCTCTCAACGCATGCATATGAGCATATATTCAAGGCAGTATATTAACCCGCGCTGCTAAAACTCGGCGCAATTGCAATCCATTTCCTCGAATAAATAAGTCAACGACCTCCGACCGCGAAATTGCACGAAAAATGGCAATCGATTCCACCTTACCGCCTGAATTCCCTTCATTCATTTCGACGTATCATCAACGCCTCGCGCGACCGCATATATACATATGCATCACCCATACGTTAAATATATATACTCGCACAGAAGACCTTCGGTCGAGCCTCCAACTTGTCAGTGTGCGAGAAAGAGAGAGAGACAAGTCATCGACTGAACGAGGCGACGGCGGCTTGCGATCGCAAATTCGAGAGCCGCCGGGAGAGACCTAACAGGCCTGCTTTCGAACGTGTCGAGACTCGTCGCCGCGCGTCCGCTAGAGAGCCATCGCACTGTACGCGCAGACTATACGAGGATGTGACAATAATCGGAAACAAGCAATTCCACGAAGATCGGACCTCCTCCTCCTCCCTCTTGCATCATCGCGCGCCGCCGCTAACCCGGCGATGAGTAACGAGTGCGCGCACACGTGGTTTTTTTTTGCTTTCTTCTTTTGCGCCTCGACCGCCGCACCCGGGTTACAAGCGAATGTGGCTGCTGTGGTACGATGGCTATACTTTATATTCGTCCGAGTAATCAAGTTATTGGGCGGAGTTTCGTAAAGGAATAAAGTCGGGAGGGTGACGTTGGGTCAAAGTCTCGTCGTCTATTTTGAGATTATGTGCGACCTACATTCAACTCCCTTTTAATAAATGATATATCGAGTATGCAGAGTAGCTCTTTTAGAAATAATTGCCGTAACAGCATCATCCTGTTTGACTTATTAAAGCGTCATTTTTTTACAACGAAGATTTTAAAGCATTTTTAAAAATTTATTAACTTGATTAAATGGATCTTTATATTTACAAACTTAGTCGATTTAATAAAACAAAAAAAAAAAAAATTATATTTTGATCTGTGTTTCTATTAAAAAGAATAAGAAATTACGTTATGAAAATAATGAAGTATTTATGAAATATTTTAAAAACATTTTAATTATAACAAATTTTTCGTCAAAAAAGTTAAATGATCATTTATCTATGTATCCTTGCATAAGTTAATGACATTAATGAGCAAATAAAATAATTATTATCATTATCATAATAATTTACATCATCCAAAATCAGTATACGGTTATACTATTGCAGATTGTTTCACAAACCTCACAATACTTTACATAAACTGCACACATTAGCAACGGAATCTCATCACCTTCGCAAGATATTTTCTCTAACCCGACCCTGATTATATCCGCGCCAACACTCCTGAAACCAGAAAAATACAATAATTCCCCCTGATTGCGAACTATTGCGCCATCCTTGATTTAGTCATTTCGCGCTGTAATCCTAATCCCTCTCTCCCTCCCGCATCGATCGCGCGCTTTGATTTCGCAACGATAAACGCTCGCGCGTATATTATACGCGTGCCGAGGAAAGCTACTATAAACTCCGTCGTCTCGGGAACAATGACGAATTTTCGCAAACCGCATTTTTCTCTCTTACCGCGATCGCGTTATCGCCACCGCGTTTGCGAGCTACGCGTCGACAACGTAACCGCACGCGACTGCGCGGTGGTTTCGCTATACTCTCCTCTCTCTCTCTTTCGCTTTCGCACTTCAACAATCCCGCCCCCATCAATCTGGCTTATGCGGCCATTGTCCACTCGAGACACACAATCGCGTCGAGAGCGCGTTTCGTTAATCATATCCCCGGCGCGCATGCAGGACATATACACGCGTAAGAAGCGTGAAATTCGCATGCCTGCGCCCGAGTTGCGGGGAGAGTGAGAGAGAGAACAGGCGACACGGGAGCAGCTTTTAGTGCTCTATAACGTCGAGATCGCGGCCGCTTTGAATAAGACTTCGTGTGCGCGCAATTGACAATTTATTGCGGGCATCGGGTATAAATAAACAAGGGGTGCGCGCGCACGCCCGGGGAAAAATTTTATTGTGCAATGTAAAATGAGCGTGAAATCGATTATTGCTGCGCGCTCTGCGTCTTAGGCCGTACTAATTGATTGCGAATATTTCGTCATCTGTGTTTCATTTTTTCTTTCTTTTTTTTTTGCAGAAGAGAATTTATTGTAGATTTGGGTGTGAAGAAATTCGACATACGCGAAAGATATTCGAAACATCCGACTTTGAAAATATTAATAGCAGATCGCAGAGTAAAACTTTTGAATGAGTAAGCAGGAAAATATTCTTGAGTGTGAAAATTCACAGACATTATATACTCGGCATTTTATAGAAAGCACCGAAAGAAACTATGACTCATCTTTGATATTTCTGTAATCCGTTTTTCGCTTCTTAATCAGAGCTTTTTTATTTGGATAAGATAAGATATACTTTTATTTTTTTATTAATATTTTTAAGACCTTGCCAATGTTTTGATTCTTCAATAAGTATAGTGTTCAAATACTATGTCCTAAATTTTAATTTCATCTTACATGTTACTATATTTTTCTAGCAATATCTAGATTTTAAATTGATTTCTTTATGATATCTATACAATACAAATATAATTTTATTGAAACGGTTCAGATTCAAATACTACATTACATATGATTTATATTGGATTAAAGCGATACAAAACTGTGTCTTTCTCGTTCCATTTACGTTTGCTTTATATTTACGGCGCTGTACTACTTCTGTCGAAAAAGTCGAAAAAAGGAGCGCGTAATATATTAGGCTATCACCGTGATGAATCGCGGTGCACATTAGCGTCTCATGAAGTATCTGAAATGAAAAAAAAAAGAAATACAATGAAGCTCTATTAAACTCTAATTGCGCTAATTAAAATCGAAAAAAAATTGATTACCAAACCGGGCCAATTATATTGTCGTTAATAGAATATTTTCTATACGTATATATACACAATGAGCCGTCACGTGCCGTTGCCTCGTTTTTTTTTCCTCCACTTCCCACCAATCGTGGCCCGCTCGCGCGACAATATATCTGTCGCGCGGGCAACCGGGGGAAATTTGTGTGCGGCGGCGCGCAGTTACGCGGAAACTTTGAAAATCAAATTTGCGTACGTGGGCACGGAGAGTGAGAGACACACAAAGTCGTCGCTCCGGAAGATGATAGTAGGCGACACGGTGAAACGAGCGGAAGGAAATTATCCACGTGCACGAGCGAGAGTGGCAGCAGCAGCAGCCGAACCTGGTATATATATATATATATATTACTGGGAAGTAATGTTCCGCGAGCGTAATTAGTCTCAGTAGATTACCGCAGCGGCGGCGTCGATTTGACTCGGAGCTCTTCTATATATCCCGGTCTAATTCGCCCGCATTATCCGTCAGTGACTTTATACGCCGTGTATTAATGCCACGTGGCTTGTGTGGGTCACTGTGGTTGTAGTATACCGCCGAGTGATGGAAGTTTCGGGAGCGTTTCGATTTTTGATGACGCTTTGTCCATGACGCAATTCGAGGACACGGATGTGTAGTCACATAGGGGTGCGCGTGTATTGCGTTGTTATGCGCAAGCAACTACTTGGCGTGAGAAGTGCATACATGTAATGTAACACTATAATATCCGTTATGTCATCGTTTTAAAGGAACAATGTGTACATGTACGATTAGTACTAACGTTAAATATATACAAATAACGTTTTGTTTGTCGAAGGGAAAAACTAAATTAGTAAAATGATCCGTATTATTATACATCGTACCAACGTTAAACTGTATGTATGTATATAGACGTAAAATAGTAGAAGAATCCTCCTCTCTTAAATGAACGATGACAGAAATGTGCCCAAATAAAAGCTTTGTGATTAATCAAGTCCGTTTAAAAGGAGCCCGAGGTGATTGATGTAAATGAAACCGACAAAGTTTGATATTATTAAATATTTAGACTAAAAATACGTTATAAGTACTATGAATTAAAATTTGGTTTTGTATAATATACCAAAGTATTAAAATGTTATCAGTAGTTAATAATGAAGGACGATAAATACTGTTCTGATGAGAGTTAAATTTCTATAACCTTCAAATTTTTGTATTGTAGGAGTAAACTAAAATAATTATAATCTAAGTTCCAATAAAAAATATTGGATAAATTTGCGGATGTTGAAAAGTAAAAAAAAACTTTAAATTCATAATATTTCAATATCAATTGTAATTTGTATACCTAACATCAAGTAGGTAAAGTAAGCGCGACTGAATTTGCTATAGTCAAATAAAATAATAATCCCCTTAAATTGCCTCCTACAAGCTACTGGCCTACCGCATGTTAATTGAGCATCTAAACATATAATAAGCAGGCTGAATATACCCTAATACACGCATCAGACAATCTGCGTATGGAGAAAGAAAGCCCTTTCTCACGGTGAACGATCGATACGTGCCCTCATCAGCAATAATACACCAATACGTTTTACGCGTCATAAATGAACGAGACGCGGGTGCCAAGCTAACCAAGCATTACGAGTCGTATTCGCGGCGGAGAATTTATTTCGCCTATAGCGCCGCCAAGCGATTATTACTATACCGTTACCGCCGCAACGCTACTACTACCATACGCGTCGTCATCGTTTCGCGTCCAGCGCTCGCTAGGCTATACGACCATATACCGAAACTGCGCAGAAGCCCTACGACATAAAGTTTATTACGACGCTATCGTAAATAAATCGGACTGCCCGCCGCAGCATCGTGACTGTACAGCATCATTTCTCTCTCGCTGCTCGAAGGTTCTCGAGGAGCCTTAGCTAATCACTGACGTTTATCGCTGCGTCTTGTATATATACGTAGTACTAGTACTTGTTGCACGTTTCCCGCCACGCGGGTTGTTGAACTTTTTTTCTCGATTCTTTTTTTTTACGAGCTATGTGTGCCGTTGATTAATTGGAGTTAACCACTTGATTACAACGGCCAAGAACTGTGGCGTGTGTTTGTTTTGCTCGTTTTTTGCGAAGATCCGACTTGTACGAGTTAATTAGTCAGCTGGTCTCGAAGAATTTTTTTCGGTTATGACGCATTTGATCGGTATGCTGCGGTATTGAAGTGAAAACTCGCTTAATTCGCCTTCGGAGAACTGAAAAATTAACATCACTTTAGAATAGTGCGGAAAGCTTGTTTTAGATTTAAATGATAAATTTAAATCACTTTTTGGAAACATCAATATAGAACAGTTCAACAACCAAATTATATTGTTAGCCAAAATTACACTAACAATATATAATTATTTAGTGAAATGATTGTTATGTGCCAATACTGATGATAACTGTACTTGGATTTAGGAAAATATTCCTTATGAATAAGAAAACTACTTGGAAGTTCTAGACTAAACAAATGTATGCATATTTAAATCAGAAAATAATATCAATTAATAACAATGATAGCAAAAACTCATTCTGTTACTTTGGACATGATACTCATTAGCATAATCAGTGAGAGACTTTATATAATACAATGTTGTGTTAATTTTGATAATATGACTTACATTGTAAGAATATAGTAAACAAATAACCAACTAGATAAACAGAAAAATCATGTCAGTCGAATAACTGCTCAATTTATCAATTAATGCTCAAATTGGAATATTTTTAGATCAACAAGCGGATGAATAAATAGATTGACATTCTAAATTGCCATGCAAAATTTATCCATTATCAAAGAATTCATAAAAAAATAAATCAAAGAATTATTTACAG